>JBBPMJ010000443.1:0-27192 GCA_038090255.1 Austroboletus niveus
TTTTGAAAGGCTGCAGTGAGTGTTGTACCAGTGTGTGACTACATTCCCATTAGCAAGTACATTAACATTGTAAGTCACTATGCAAACCTTAGCCACTTCAGTGAGATCTAACAGCATTGTCGGTGGTGATCCTTTGTGCTTCAAGTGCATGCAAATGGTGACAAAGGACCAATGATTTGAAGAGGTCCAGGCATCCATTGTGAAGCTCAACTTGCTGTTGTACTCCTGGTAAGTCATCAATAGCATACTTGACACAGTTGATTAATTGACTTACTTGCAACATTTTAGTAATCCATTCACGTGTGCACACAAACACATAGCAAACATCACACACAACTGTGTGATGAGAAGGTATGTGAAACAACTCCTATTGCCCTGCAGTAGTGAGGTGTGTAATGGTCCTTTGACCCTTGTACATATAGAGGTAATGATCTCTTTGGATCCTTATGAGCAATGATGGGAGGAAATCTCCAAGACTTCAAAGCTGGGGACTCCAGCCTCGAAGTCCTGGGGTTTATATACTATTCTACTGTATGTACATATGTTTGTGTAAATATCATAAGGAGACATTGTACCATGATAAGGAGAAAATACATGATTGGCTGATAAGAAGGCATGAGTCATAAAGAAGCATATCCATGAGAGAAAGAAGTAAAGAAGCATGCATCATGTGAAACATGAGGGGTGATGTCATCATGACATCATAGATAAGAGATAAGGGTCTAGCCCTTTGAGCATGTGACAAGTCACGTGACTTGTGGTCTAGACTGCTGAGGTAAGCGGTCACATGATAAGTTATGCTGGAAAACGTCTAAGTCCCAGTGGCCTTATGCCGATAAGGGTTTTCCTTTTATAGGAGGTCAGGAGTTCAACTCCTGCCATGAGCAAGTTTTAAATAGTGAAAAGAGCAATCATAACAGTATGTAATGGTTGGGCCACCTCATTTTCATTAATGATAAGAATGCATGATCATTGACAATTGTGAATGGCTGCAGAATTTCAGCAACCCACTGCATGACTTCACTCTATCAAATGGTGTTGCGGGCCCATCAGTTTGTGTACTTCAATATTGGCACAACACACCAGGATTCCATGTGGCTATGTGGTATGTGTAAGTAAGTGATTATATTTTTACTCATCCATTCAAATGCTGTGGTGATCTTGCCATCCTTTAGGAGCCTGGCTACAATTGTGTTGCATGCTTCACTCATATCCTTTGAACTACTACCCACAGCCTTCATTGCATCTTCACTCCAGCACCTTTTGACATGCTTGTGCATGTTTTTGGTCAAATGAGCATCCTTTATATCAAGATACCTATGTATAATCTTGCAGCCATATGCACCACACTTGAATACATGCAAGTGGTGGCCACTGATGTTTTCAATGGTTGGCATAGCTTCGAGGAATGCATAGACAGGTGAGGTCCAATCTTTCATCAGATGCTCTGTTACTTATGTTAGTATGAATGCATATAAATAGTAGCTTATTTCACATGAAATGCTTCCTAAGGGTCAAGACTGTCCTTTTCATCTTGAGTATTAACCTCATCACTGTTACGATTTGCTAAGGCCCCTCTTTCTTTTTCCTCACTTCACTTACCATATACACCAATGGACCTTGACCCTTGCTGTTCGAGCCCTGCTTGGGCCCTTTCTTTTACCATCATCTTTGCAATACCACTTACTTATTTAGTGTGACTCATCCGCAGCTGTATTACCAACACTTATCCGATGCCATCGCATCCACTCCATAGTGACTTAGCTTCTTCACAATTCCATCACTTTCTATTGCTGACTCACCTTCTTTCATTGACCTACCCTTAACCAGTTGGCTCGCATATATAAACCTTTGATACTCAAGTGTATTTGCTATCTTAGACCTCCTGCAATTTACCTAGTATCTTAGAGTTGCTCTCAGGTCCCCCAGTCCTTGTCCTACTGTTGAGTGGATGCTCCCTTCGAACCCTCGATCCATCGCTAGTCTTGCGACATCCCCAAGACCCATTGATCCCTCAGTCCTCAACGGTCCCCAGAACCTCTGCCAAGGAAGACCCTTGAGCGGACCCCCTTCGACCTGACGTTAGCCTCACACCGGTCTTAGCCTCCCTGTCAAGGAACCCCCTTGTCAGGCCCCTCATCCTGTCAGCTGTATAGCGACAGTAAGCCCTAGAATCCCTGCAGGCCTACGCTTGACCACATCAAGCATAACAATCACTATGTGGGTTATTTTGCACATCACTGTCACTCAAATCTTCTGCTTCAATATTGAAGTCAATGTGAAGTTGTTTGGTGTGTGCTGGAATGCCAGGTCATTTCTCTCACATCTTATCATGGTAAGCAATGAAATGATACATTTTGTGGAAGCAGGCCTCCCCTTCTTTTAACCTGACTGACATATCATTCTCAGGTTTGCGCTTCTTCAAAGTCTTGGTTGTCTGGTCATCAAGAGCTGCTTTGGCCTTCTCAGATGATTTTGTGATACATTTTATAAGCCCTTGTGGTTGTTCCCTTTTAGTATTAGTGTACTGGGTAGACTGTCTTGAGTGCTTGGAGTAAAGATGGATGTCACTAAAATTTTGCTGGTGGTCCACAGCTTTAGTGGCATATGCTACAAACAAAGTGGATAATAGAAGCCATCAAACTAGGTGCTGAGCCACCACTGCCAACTTGGATACACTAGAAGAGTACAGCTACAGAATTACTTGAGCCCTTTGTAAGAGAATACCCATGGGTACCAATATATCCAGCACTCATACCCATATCCACAACCCATGTGGGTTACCCACATCCATGCTCAGTTGCTTGAAACTGACAAAACATTAGCAACTCAACTTGAAAAAGAGTAATGCTTTAAGAACATTAGAATTTCAGAGTGGAAAACAAATGAGTGCCAGAAAGAGGGTTGCATGTTAATCATGTTGAAATTTTAAATGAGGTAGAATATCCATGTCTGTCTTCAGCTAGAAGATGTCATGAATAAGAGACCACACAATATCAATGGACCCATCACTATGGCCTGGATGTTGTTAGTCACTCTGATAAACCCATGTTACCAGTAACCTAACACTTATATCAAGTATGGTGCTATGGAATAAAGTGCTCACCTTCCAATGGCTGGGGCCTGGCATAGCATTCATGAATTTGTTGTCACTAGCTACCTTTGTTACTTGAACCTTTGCAGCCCTTGGTTTCAATTCTCTGATTGGGGCTGTGCTGGGTTTAGGATGTTTTATCTTCAGCTTGTTCGAAGGCAATCAATTAGTTGTATTAAAGGATTGCTGATATAGTAGAACATTAGGTGACAATGTTGACATATCTTTGGATTCTCATTCCCATGCATCTTCTCCAAGTCTCAAGTCTATTCATGCTTGACATGTTTTTTCTGCCTTGTTAGGTGCCTGATCTGTGTCAAGTTCATCCTTGAGCACTTGCCTCCTTGCCTGAATTGTATCCTGCTGTTCCTTGATCCTTGCATGAACATTGGTCTTGAAAATGTCTTTCAAAAGAGTATCATCTTTGATCATTGGGTGGAAGGAATCACTGACATTGCAACTTGCCATCATTTCTTCATATGCAGTCTCAAGAGAGCAATTGAGATCTTGACATATCAGCTGACAAGCAGCAAAGGGTACAAGAAAGTAGTGCATGAACCTCATCAGACTCAAGAGATGAAAGCTTTTTCTGTTGGTATAGTTTGAAGGTCAATAATGCAAGAAATCACTGAGTTGATGATCACTGCACCCATGGGCCTGTAGCTGATAACATAAATCATTACAAGTGAATGATCAGAAGGAAATTACACACTAGCTGCATTGAGCATTGTGATGCACATTTCAAGGTACTGACTTTGCCCTTGCAAACTGAATAAAGTCATGTCACATACCAGCATCTTCGAGGTCATCTAACAGACACTGGTAAATAATGATTGGATTTGTAGACCAGCCCCACAGCTTCACTTCATGCATATTGCTCTATAGATCAAATTTCTCTCTAACTGCAGAGTAGATTTGTAGTTTGAGGTTCAAATGCTCATGAGAGGCAATACATCCACTGTTTTTGAGTAGATAGAGTTGTTTGAACTTGGCTTTCAGTTGCCCAGATGCTTCACATGGTAGCCACTCATTGCAAAAATCCATGAGACAGGTCATGAAGTCATGGGGAGTGATGTCAAGATGATCCTCTTCATTGTAACTCTTTATTGACTTAGCATGCTGCCATGCCAAGGCCATGGGCTATTAAAATGATCTGGTACTGAGTACAATGGATGCTAACCTTAAGAATATTCTGATCATCCGTTGCAATTGCCTTTCCCTTTGTTGTTGCTCAGCAGCCTGTTGTATTCTTGACATTTATGGGATTAGGCAAGGGATTGGTTCCCTGCCATCCTTGTCTGACTCCTACAATTTTTTTTTTGAGTATTTTGAACTGGAAATGACTTGAGCTTACCCATACAATGTGCATTTTCTTCAGGACAGGCAACTCAGAATCAGTAAATATTTAGTTGCATTGTCAAACACAACATGGCAACCATTAGTTAGTTGACCAAAGCTTTTGCCTGTGTTCTTTTCCCACATAGCACTGTGATTCTTGGTCTGCTGAACTGTGGAGTGACTTCTCTTCTTGAAAGTGTTGGCTCTCTAACAATCCAAATCAGCAGAATTCATGTAAAAACAAATGCCTTGCCTGCTTTCCAGCAGCACTGCAAGCCTACATCAAAGTCAGTCTAATGTTTCTGTCAAAGAATGTTACTGTGTTGGATATACCCTTTTCATGTTGGCATTCTTGTTGTGCTGAAAATACCAAGAACTGGTTGATTTGTTGCAACCAGGGTGTTGGGTAGCTATGTAAGTGCGAGGTTTGGGTTTTTTCCCAAGGGGCTCCTAGTGGGTCTGGGAAGAAGTCCTGAGTGGAATAAGCAAAATCCAGGCAGTTCAGATGTTCTAAAAGTCCGAAGTATTGAAATGGTGATAGGAGTGGACTTCTGAAGTTGATTGATGTGAATAGAGTGCAGAGGAGTATAGAAAGTAGATGTATTCCATGAAGGGTATGAAGGGAGGTCTTTGAAAGATACAGGTTAGCATGAACTATTTTTTCTTTCTTTGATTCTCCACACAGCAGGTAAAAATGGTTATGAATATGAGCAGCAGTCACCATGCCAGCTGGGAGAGTGTTAAGTACAGGTCCATCAGGGACTGGGCAGTGAACTCCGGAGCGCCAAAGTTGGTCGGAGGGGGTAGGGACTTTGGCTTCACCTTATGTGGTGTGCCCTTGTCCAGTTCCATTGTCCCTAATTTACGAGGGGAGCAGAGTGGAGGTACAGAGTGACCAGAGGTCAGAGGAGAGTTGTCAAGACTCAAGCGAGAGAACTCGTTGACAAGCTCAATGACAGAGGAGAGACAGGGGACAGAACTAAGTTGATATTTGAACTGAGGGGCTAAGACATATTACAGCAGGTTTATATACAGTAAGCTCAAAAACCCTTTCCATACTAACCCTAATGGCAGTGTGCAAAGCACACTGCCAAAAACCATGGGAATTTCACTTAGCTTTGATGAAGTTATAAATAGTACATACTCTTGGCTACAAAATCACCCCCTAAGTCATGTGATTTGGTTCACACACTGTCAAGATATAAGCAATATAAAACAACAATAACATAGAAAGAGTTTTTGAGCTTTTGAATAGATGGGTATTCTAGTACTTGGTATAACCTCCTTTTGCTTTCAACACTGCCTGAACTCTCCTAGGCATACTCTCAATCAACTTCTCACACTCTTCAACTGATATCCCTTTCCATTCCATCTGAACTCTCTCCCACAATTCATGAATTCCACTAGAGGGATTTTCATGTTGTGCAAGCCTCCTCTTGAGACAACCCCAGAGATGCTCAATGGGGTTTAGGTCTGGAGATTGTGCAGGTCACACCATGGTCTGGAATTCTTGCTCTTCCAGCCAATTCTTGATCATTCTGCAAGTGTGCTTGGGGTCATTGTCCTGTTGAAAGATGATGTTAGAAGAATTGAGATCATAATACTTCAGGGTTTGTTGGAGTTCATCCCTCAAAACTTGAAGGTAAAGGTCCCCATCCATCCTACCATCAATCTTGGTAGCAAAGCCAACTCCCTGCCAAGTCATGTAGCCCCACATCATGAGAGAACCTCCTCCAAACTTGAGGGTTCCTTTCACCAGTCTATCACTAAGCCCCTCACCTGCCCTTTTCCATGCCCATTTGTGTTCATCTGACCCTAGACAATTGATTTTTGTCTCATCAGACCATACAACCTTTTTCCAGTCCTCTATAGTCCAGTCTTTATGAGCATAAGCAAAATCCAAATGAGCCTTGTAATATCTAGCAGAAAAAATAGGGTGTTTGGTCTTGACTACAGCCTTCATACCAGCTTTCTTCAAGTGAAGATGAACTGTGCTGGCAGAGAGAGGTTGGTTTATTATATTGGAAAGAGTTCTGGTCACTTGAACAGCATTTTTAGCCTTCCCAGAAGTGATGAGATATTGAGCATGTTGAATATTGGTAGGAGAGAGTTTAGAGGGATGGCCTCCAATGGCTTTTGAGAGGGTAGAACGCTCTCTGGAACAAATTTTGGATATGGTGGAAGGGCTAACACCAGTTTGCTTGGCAATGGCTTCACCAGAAAGTCCAGAATCAAGCAATGAAAGAATGGTGCTTTGTTGAGTAAGGGAAAGGGATCTGACCATGATGGTAATGGAAAATAAAGAAGTGTGTGAACTTTTTTAAGCTCAGACAACATGTTTACATATGTACCTTTGTTTGTACTAACAAACAAAAGCAATACACTATGATTCTACTTACCAATTCAAAAGCTCAAAAACTCTTTCCATGTCATTGTTATTTTATATTGCTTATATCTTGACAGTGTGTGAATGAAATCACATGACCTAGGGGGTGATTTTGTAGCCAAGAGTATGTACTATTTATAACTTCACCAAAGCTAAGTGAAATTCCCATGGTTTTTGGTAGTGCGCTTCATGCATTGCCATTAGGGTTAGCATGGAAAGGGTTTTTGAGCTCACTGTATGGAGGTTGAAGTCCGAATGTAGTAAAGTCAGGGTCAGAGTGATGGAGGAAACAGAGTACTGCTGCTGTGCTGGTCAGTTGCACAGCCAGAGCTGTGTGCCTTACCCTGAGCACTGCAGTGATGGAATAGAGACTAACTACAAAGAGAACAAAAGGAAACATAACATAATGTACATGAGCTGAAGAAGTAAAGCAGACATGGAGTAGCAGAGGACATAGGAGCGGAATAGCAGAAGTAATACACATGGAGAAGCAGAGGGGACTTAGTGAGAATTTGGGATATGACAGTATCCCCCTCTTAGGCCTGAACCCCTGAAGGCCAAAGTGACGGCTAGGTCCGTCTGTGTGGTAAGTGAAAACGTGACAGGGTGGATAAGTGATGTGAGGGTGCACGCAGAGTGGACGGCAAAGCGTCATTTAAGTGATTGTGGAGCGGAGTCGGAAATTGCCGACGGGGGCCATATAAGGCAGGGGTTGCGCGCTTCGACTCTCTAACTTTCTTCCCCATGTCTTCTACTCCCAATGACATCACCGACATTCGCACATGGGCCAACGCATGTCTTGCGGAGGACAATGACAATGATGACGAGATGTTTGAGGTGAAGGTGGCGAAGCAGTGATGACGTGTGAAGGCATGGAAGGAAGAGGAGCACCGATGGGCAGAAGAGGAGGCGCAAAAGCGTGAGGAAAAGGCGCATAAGCATTGGGAGGAGGAAGAGTGGGCGCGGCGTGAGGTGGAAGAGGCCGAGCGTCACGAATGCAAGGAGGAGGAAGCTGCGAGGTGTCATGTGGAGAAGGTTGTGGCGGAGCAGCGTGCAAAGGAGAAGGCATCAGATGCGACAGACACAGACGTGGGGGTGAGTGCGTCTCCATGGAGATGGATTTAGCTAACAACCCAACAGGATGAGCAGACGCTGCTGGTCAGGCCACCCAAGCCCCACCAAAAGGGCAAGGGGAAGGAGAAGGCGGCTGAGCCGCGGATCAACCATGCACCCGACGCATGCTACCGGTGCTGCTGCCTCAACATTGAGTGCGTGCTGGCGCCAGGAAGGAAGGCATCGTCGTGTGTGGTGTGCGTCAGCATCAAGCAGCGATGCAAGCAGCCGATGGATGAAGACAACGAGGTCGAGGTCATGGAGAAGCCAGTTCCAAGGAAGCAGAAGGCGGGCCCGGAGGCAACGGGGTTGAAGAAGAAGGCAAGGATGGAGATGAAGGACGAGCGGCTCACAGACGGGCCATGGATGGAGCTCGCCAGCGTGATAATGGAAGTCACTGAGGCCGTCTGCGACCTGGTCCAGGTCCAGCGCCAAGACACAAGGAAGCAGGAGAAGGAAGCGGCATAATACCACCATAACCAAGAAAACCAGAGGATGCAACTGCAAAACATAGTGCAGGCTGTCCAGAATCTGGGATATGAGGGAGAAGTGTCAGCGATGTGGTGGAAGATGAAGAACCACATGTCCAAGGGAACACAGGTGGAGGCGGTGGAGTTGGAGGAGTCAGAGGAAGAGGTGGAGGTCCAGATGGAGAAGAAAGGGACCGAGGCAAAGAAGAGCAGCGCCAGAGATGAGGTGGATGCTGAAGGAGAGGATGTGGAGATGGGCGGGCAGTAAGGCCCTAAGTGCATTGTATTTGTAGTTTTTCTTTGTATAATCTTTTCTTTTTCTAATGTGATTTGATCAATTGAAAATGAGATGGAGTGAAACAGAAAAAGGAAATATAGCAGAGGTTTTGTATGGAGATTTTGTCAGAACTACTAAATGGAGGAAACTGAGACGGAGAGAAATCTATGTAAGTGGAGGAAAACAGAATCAAGGTATATGGAGACCAGACTTATCTGGATACTGGAGATGGAACTCTGTGACAAGTTCTGAGGCGTGATCTAATTCCATCGCGAGTAACCAGGATGTTTCTTCATCAGTACCTTCATAGCTGGACCAATGAACTAGGTAGAGTATCTTGCAAGTCTTTTGCTGATGATCTACTTTGGAGTTGAGGATCTCGGAGATCTCATACTCAGATTCGCCGTCAACCTCAACTGGAGGAGGCAGAGGTTGAATGCAATTGGGGATGCTATTGGGGATTGAAGGTTCAAGTTGTGAGACATGGAAGACTGGGTGAACAGACTTCATAGAGTTGGGAAGGTGGAGCGTGAAGAAGATAGAGCCAGCTTGTGCGATGATCGGATACAGACCTAAATTCTTCTTGGAGAGCTTTTTAGACGAACGAGTTGAATTGAAATACTTTGCTTTGACAAAGACCAGATCTTCGACTTTAAAGTCAGGGGCCGGAGATCACTTCACATCAGTGGGTCCTTGGTATCGTTTTTGTGCTGCAGCTATTTCTTCACGGAGGAATTCATGGAGGGAGTCGAGGTCAACCGAGTATTATCTAGCATGGGCGGAGGTGAGATCATGTTCGGGGTGGACGCAGATGTTGGGGTGATAACCCTTGTTAGCGAAGAATGGAGAAACACCAGTAGTTGCATTTGGAGCATTGTTGTAGGCAAACTCTGCAAGGGGCAGGAGTTCAGCACAGTTGTCCTGCTGATAGTTGCAATAAATGCAGAGGTACCATTCTAGCATCTGGTTCATCTGCTCAGTCTGTCCATCACCCTTGGGGTGATACCCAGAGGTAAAGTGAAGGCGGATATCAAGCGCTTTGCCAAGAGAACAGAAGAAATGAGATATAAACTTGGAACCTTGGTCGGAGGTGATGTGGGATGGTACTCCGTGCTTTGAAAACACATGGAGTAGAAATAGCTTGGCCAACTCCGGAGAAGTCACCTTGTCATCCATCGGGATGAAGATGCATTGCTTGGATAGGAGATCCACGACGACGAGGATGGTGGTATGACCAGAGAAGCCTGGGAGTTGCTCAATGAAATCCATAGATATGGAATTCCATGGCTTCTCGGGGATTGGGAGCTATTTAAAAAGCCCGTAGGGCTTGTGCATCGGAACTTTCGCATGAGCGCAGGTGGTACAAGAGGATACATACTCTTTGATGAAGGTATGGATGCCTGGCCAGGTGTATTCACGGTGGATTAGTTCCAGAGTGCGGTTTTGACTGAAATGACCAGAGAGGGGATGATCATGCTTGAAGTGGAGAACACAGAGACAAAGGTCATCGATGTCGGGCACGTACATGCGGCCATCGAGACAGAGGTAACCATCTGCATCTACAGTCCAGTGGGAAGTAGAGGGAGTGTTGGATACAGGGTCGGAAGAAGAGTTGGGAGATCCAGTCATATGGATTATGGCAAGAGGGTCGGATGGGAGGGTGAAGAGAATATCACTGTGGAGTTTCTCAAGGTCAAAGAGCATACTTGCATGGAGGATGGGGAATGCAAGATACGTAGCTCGTAGGGACGCAGTGAGTTGCTCTTGGGTGAAAATGGGGCAGAAATTGTGGGAATTGACTTGAGCATAGTCCTTATCCCCCTCTTTGGGATAGACATCCCAGCATCTAGTGAGGGCATTGGGTTTAGCACCAAGTCAGCCGGAGCGGAAATGGATGATCATGTTGAATTGGGAGAGAAACTCCAACCAGCAGGCTTGCCGGCGGGTCAGGAGTTTAGTGGTGGCGAAGTACTTGAGGTTTTTATGGTCAGTGACCACATCAACCAGAGTTGCAGAGCCTTCGAGGTAATGCCGCCAGGTGTGGAACACTTTGTGAATAGCTAACAGCTCCTTGTCGTGAGTGTCATAGTTGAGCTCCGGGGAGGTCAATGTCTGAGAGTAGTAGGCGATGGGGCGGACTTCCATGTCGGGGCACTTCATGAAAAGAATACCTGTGATAGCATAGTTGGAGGTGTCGGTTTCTACAATCATTGGAGCATCAGGAGCCCAATGCATAAGAATAGGAGCGGAGGTGAAAGCAGTTTTCAGTGCCTGGAAAGCGGAGCAGCAGGCATCCGTGAATTGCCAAGGAACACCCTTGTGGGTGAGGCAGGTAAGCGAAATGACGATTTCGGAGTTGTTGTGGATAAACCATCTATAGAAATTAGCAAATCTGAGGAAGGATTGGACATCCTTGAACTTCCAAGGTTCAGGTCAGTCGAGGATCAACTGCACCTTATCCGGAGACATAGTGAGGCCAGATGGAGACATCTGATAACCTAAGTATTCCATGGAGTCCATATGGAACTCGCACTTTTCGGGTTTTGTGTAAAGACCGTGTTTGCGGAGATGGTGGAGAACTTTCTTAACATGCTCCTTATGGGAGGCCATGTCTTCAGAGAAGATGAGAATGTTGTCAAGGTACATAATGACGCTAACGTCCAAAAGATCAGCAAATACAGTGTTAATAAACTGCTGGAACACTGCCAGGGCATTCATAAGACCGAATGCCATGACAAGCCATTCGTAGGAACCATACCGCATGCAGAAGGTGGTTTTCCATTCGTCGCCCTCAGTGATATGGACCAGATGGTATGCATGCTGGAGGTCAATTTTGGAATATACCTTGGCATGGCTTGGGGCATCGAGGAGGTCATAAATGCAGGGAAGTGGGTAGCAGTCTTTCTTGGTGATCTTGTTCAGTTCCCGAAAGTCAATGCAAAGACAGAGGGAACCATCCTTCTTGCGGATGAAGAGGACTGAAGTGGCATGTGTGGAGGAGGTGGGTTGAATAAATCCTATGGAGAGATGCTCATCTAGGAAGGCGTGGAGAGACTCAAGTTTGGAAGGGGAGAGAGAGTAGGTGGTGCCAAGTGGAGGAGAGGTACCTTCTTTGAGATCGATCTTGAGATTGTGTTCGCGGTGAGGAGGCAGAGTATCTGCCTGTCGTTTGCTAAACACATTGGAGAACTCATGGTATTCCGACAGAACACCAGAGAGATTAATCTGCTTGGGAGGTTCAGTAGCTGCAGCGTGGAGATCACCTTTTCTTGGTTGAATGTGCATGCTGAACTGCACGGAACCTTGTGGCAACAGGTCAGCACGAATGCAGGAGCATTGATAAGCATGATGGGCAGAGCCTTGTGGTCAATCTGGAGAGGGGACAACCAGAGGCAGAGATGCCTTAGGAGTCGGGGGCAAGCTCAGAAGTGTGGGACTGGGCTGCAGAGTAGAATGGAAAGAAATACTGCTTGTGACCCAGTCAATCAATGGATTGTAGCAGGTAAGCCAGTTGTGTCCAAGGACCAAAGCACAGAAGCCATCCAGCGGGGTGATGTAGAACGTCGTCGGAGTGATATCACCGGTTTCGAAGAGGATGGAGAGGTCGATAGCTTGAGTGATGGTGGAATTTGATGTGCCATCGAAGAGACAGAGCATGAGTGGAGGGACAGTGTAGGTGGAAAGATTGTTCTTATTCATAAAAGCAGTATCTATAAAACAGTCGGAGGAGCCAGAGTCTACTAATGCAGGGAAAGGACAGAGATCATACAATGCAAGAGAGACGGAGGGCATAAGGGATTGGGGATCTGAGAGAGCAGATGTGTTGAGATGGAGCTCCTTGGTTGCACATTCGGAGTCAACATGACCATCCGGCTGTGTGGAGCCATGGAGGTCATGCTCTATTTTTTCGCCTCAGAGAAGGCTTCCGGTTTAGCTTCCAGAGTTGTCTTGGCAGCACGCATTTTGGATGCCTTTGAAGTTGACCGTGGGCAATCCTTAGCTACATGGCCACCTTGACCACAGAACATGCAGAGTTTATTGTCGAAGCGGTGTTTGTGTTTGGCAGTGGTCAGCTTGCCATCTTTGCCGAGCTTTGAAGAGAGGTCGGGCTTAGGAGGAGAGTTGGAGGTACCAGAGGTACCAGGAGTGGGGGAAGTGGTGGCAGACTTGCCCTTGGAGCTGTTGCTCTTTGAGCTGCCAGACTTGTTATTAGAGGACTTATTGTCGGGTTTGGCGTCGGAGGATTTGTTGCCAGATGGCTTCTGCTGATGGTTAATCTTGGACTTACACTCCCAGTAATGCGCATCGATTGATTGTGCGAGATGATGGAGTGCAGTGAGTGTTGTGGGCTTGCCAACATGGGAGATTTTGTCCTTGATTCTGTCTGGGAGGCCATTGTAGAAATGGTAATGGAGAGCACCTTCTCTGTAGCTACAGACTTGTGAAGCGATCCTATTGAACTCCACAACGTACTTGTTGATACGCTGTGTGTCTTTCATTGCAAGGTTGTCGAGCTGGTGCTCAGCATCTCCAACGGGGTTGTGAGGACCAAAATTGGTCTGTAACTCAAGCACGAAGTCCCTGTAATGATCCATCCAGTGAGGACGGAGTTGAGGGTCCTCCACGTCGAGAAGGTCAGGTTCAAACCATTCTAGAGCCATGCCCTTGAGGTAAGACTGCACAAATGTGACTTTGGCGTGGTCCGTCCTAAAGGCCCTAGGCCGGTCTTGAAAGTTCAGCTCACACTGAACCAGGAACATATGAAGTTTCCGAGGCTCCATGCCGTTAAACTGGTCAGGCTCGCGAATCTTGGTCCACTGGCTTCTGGACTCTGCAGGACGGCAATTGGCATGCAACAGTCTGTGGATGGCATCAGCCAAATTGGTAAGCGCGTCCTGCAGGACCGGAACATTTTTGTCTTCGTCTTCATCGCTGTCATGTCCGTTGCCAGGGTCGGGGTCATCACCAGGTCCTGGGGGACCACTGGTGGGATAGTCATCGTCATTGTCATCTGGAAGGTTGAGTTTGTCCAGGTTAAACCTGTCAGAATCGTGGTCTGACAGTTCGTCGTCATGCGGAGGAGGACAACGGTGCTGTGGTGTGTTGAACCTGCCAGATAGGGGCTATTCAGTGCGGGAGCTGTCTGTTTTATTGCCTTTGTCGATGACTTCTTCGATGTGAGTGCCTGGGGTTGGAGACCTCAGTTGGCATGGTGCCTGCGATGCAGAAGCAAAAGTCCGATGGGCGGAGAAACTGTGGAACTCATTGATGACAGCTGGTCTGCAACATGAACTGGCAAAAACTATAATGAATGGTATAGTGGAGGAGCAGCCGAAGCATGCTCATTGTCAGAGCCCGATTGCGGATGCATGGTATGTGTGGCCATGGGTGATTGTTGATTGTTGGAGGGAAGGGATGGGAACTTGGACAAGCAAGAGTTCGAATATACTGTTAAGTACGAGTTTGTCGGAGACTGGGCAGCGAACTCCGGAGTGCCGGAGTTGGTCAGATGGGGTAGGGACTTTGGCTTCACCTTATGTGGTGCGCCCTTGTCCAGTTCCATTGTCCCTAATTTATGAGGGGAGCAGAGTGGAGGTACAGAGTGATCAGAGGTCAGAGGAGAGTCATCAAGACTCAAGCAAGAGAACTCGTTGACAAGCTCAATGACAGAGGAGAGACAGGGGATGGAACTAAGTTGATATTTGAACTGAGGGGCTAAGACATATTACAGCGGGTTTATATATGGAGATTGAAGTCCGAATATAGTAAAGTCAGGGTCAGAGTGATGGAGGAAACAGAGTACCGCTGCTATGCCGGTCAGTTGCACAGCCGGAGCTGTGCGCCTTACCCTGAGCACTGCAGTGATGGAATGGAGACTAACTACAAAGAGAACAAAGGAAAATGTAACATAATGTACATGAGCTGAAGAAGTAAAGCAGACATGGAGTAGCAGAGGACATAGAAGCAGAATAGCAGAAGTAATACACATGGAGAAGCAGAGGGGACTTAGTGAGAATTTGGGATATGACATAACCCTGGAGTGCAGATATATGATCACTGTCTTCAAATATTGATGATATAAATAAAGTGAATTGATTGCTTGAACACTTACCAAAGACAGGAATGATCAAAAACCAGGCCAGAAAAACCTTATCAGTAAAGATCTATGCTGATCAAGATTGCTTGAATAAAAACCAGGCCATCAGTAAAGATCTATGCTGATATAAGATCAAAATACTTACCTTTGTTGGGCAATTGGGCAAACCAGGGAAAATCTGAGTGAAGAGTGAATTTTTGGATATTTTTTAAAGAGTTATTGGTGGAGATATGATGGTGGAGTGAGTTCAAAGATGAAATGCAGGGACGATGGGCAGAGACAGCCAAAAAAGGCAAACATGTGGGATTTGGCAAGAGAGGCAAGAGAGGCGAGTGAATCATGAAAGTGAGAAAAGAGCAAGAGTGCCAAAATAGGCGTTGGAAGAATTTCAGACTCCACCACTGCCTGTTAACTTATTGATATAAAGGATAAAACTTTTGCTGATGAACAGTGACCAATTGAAATGCATATTATCTGAATACTTTTGTTTAGTATCATAAGACAGTAGATTTCTGTCTTTAGATGCTATTTGTTATATATCTTTTTTCAGGTACTATGTGCTTGCAATCCAGGAGGCAGGTCTTGTGAAAGTTGTTCTAATTGTCAGAACAGTGATTCATTGATATGTCTCATGGATGTCAGTGATACACTTCATGAAGAATGGAGAAAAGACAAGCTAAATGATGCTGAAGAAATACTATTAAGGCTAGTCATTCATTATATAAATTCTGACCATTCAATATTTGCTCACTATGTGCTTATCCAAGTGAGGTTAAATTACTGGAACATGGCATTGAGAGATGCAGAGGCAGTCAATACCAAATCCTTCTTTCACAGTTTCCTTATGCAATGCTGATGTTATGGGTAGTCTATTGATATACAAATATTTAATATCGCTGTTTGGAAATGCAATGCTCATGATATGGTACTCATTTTGCTCATCAAGGTTTGCATCTTATCCATATGCATTGTTTTATTGTGCTAAGTGAACTTATTACAATAAGTTCATCATTCTGTTCAAATTGAGAAATGACACATAATCTCAGGGAGAAAACAAGGGAAATGGAGGACATTGCTAGTTGAATAATTAGTAAGTATAGACATACCTTCTATGGGCAAGTTTATACAGTGCATGGTATTTCAGTGTTCACCCAACAATGTCTCAAGTCACTGGAGAGCCTTAGTGACAGTGTGCTGGCATTACAAAACCATGCTGAAGTGATCACATATTATTCAAAGGCTTTAAGCATGGATCTGATATCATGCAAAGATATTTTTATGAGGAGAAGCAATGCATATGCAGTAAGGGGTGCATAGGAGAGTGCTTTGAATGATGCAGATGAGATATGTTCACTCCTGGCAGGTTCTTTGTGCCAACATGTCTATAATATTGTCTACTTACCCTTGGCTCACAAGAGAAAATTTGTGGTGCTGAAGGGCTTAGAACATTATGACAAAGCTATTTAAGCTTTCAAGAACATGATTTCTGCCCTGGAACACCTTGCTGATCCATATGTTGAACATGAGAACTTCTGGTACTAATCACTGAACCAAGCTGATTTTTTGATATCAGGACCAGACATGGCCATCCAGAGAATTGTGCCTTGTCACTAAACATACCATAATTACCCACTATGTCGCAATCTGGATCACACTACAATAACTGTTCTATCTGAGCATCAATGTCTGTGGAGTTCTCAACTACACACATTGCTGCTAGTGTTCTTATATCAATAACAGAGGCTGAAGAAATGGGGAAAGAAATATTAATAATAATAATGTCCATACTTTCATATCCTTGGTCAGATGTCACTGTGTTCTCCACAGCCAGCAACATATGATTCTGCTGTAAATGAATGTGGGGGGAGTCTGTGAGTTGTGGAAAAATAGGATGCCCTTGTTATCATGTTGTACCCCCTCTTCAAAATCAGCAGGATTGGTTTTTCCCATGTGATGGATGATGGTATAGTGGAATTCCTGCATGATCTGGTTCCACCATGCCTGTCATCAAGAGAGATCTTGTGGCATGGAGTAGTATATGAGATTGCAATAATCTGTGAGGATCTCAAAGGGAATGTGGGCATTGAGGAAAAAGTGCCACCAGGTGGTGACTGCTTCAATGATCACAGCAAATTCGAGATTGGCAGCATGGTAGTTGTGTTTTGCAGGGAGGAGGGAACAGGAAAGATATGCAAGTGGATGCCAGAGTCCTTTTTGGTATTGGGACAGGATGGTGCTGAGGCCAATTCCAGAGCCATTGGTTTCAATCCAAAAGGGGTCATGCTCCATGGCAAGGGATAGGATGGGGGTATTGATTAGTTGATTGCAAAGTTTGTCAAACATCTGTTGACATGCTTTGGTCCAGACAAACTCGGTCCTTTTGCTCATAAGGTTATTAAGGGATCAAGTGATGAATATAAAGTTCTTTATGAATCATCAGAAAAAGTTGAGGAAGCCCAGGAATGACTGAACCACCATCCAGGTTATTGGAACAGACCATGTGCAAATGGTGTCAACTTTGGTGGGATCAGTGGCAATATGTCCATCAGACACAATGAGACCAAGGTATTCCATAGTTGTGGTTTCAAACTCACATTTGGTATGTTTGAGCGAGAGTTTGTGTTTGCATAGGATGGTGAGGACTTCTTTGATGACATGACAATGTTCATCAAGATCCTTGATAAAGACAAGGATGTTGTCCATGTATACAATAACTACTTCACAGTTGATCAAATCACAAAGTAGGTGGTTCATCATTGTTTGGAAGGTTGCTGAGCTATTGGTTAACTCAAAGAACATGACCAGTGGCTCAAACAATACATGGTTAGTTCAGAAGGCCACCTTCCATTCATCTTTGTCTTTCATTCAGATGTTGTTATAGCCCCACCAAATATCCATCTTGGTGAAGTACTTGGCTTTTTGTAACTTCTGTGTGATTTCCTCAATGAGTGGAAGAGGATATCAGTTTTTGATGGTTATGTTGTTGAGACAATGATAATCCTGGATGGGGCATAGTTTGCCATCCTTTTTCTTTATGAAGAAGAAGGGAGATGTGAAAGGTGACTTAAAGGGACAGATTCTTCCAGTTGATAAATTTTCCTCAAGAAATGCATCTAGTTCCTCTTGTTTCTTGAGTAACAGGGGATAGGTTTTGCAGTTGATCTTGTACTCACCTGGTTTTAATTCAATGGTGTGATTCCATTGTCTATGTGGGGGGAGCTCATCAAAGTTTTCTTTTGTGAAGATGTTCTTGAATTCATGATAGTGACTAGGGACCACAACTTCAAAGGTATCATCTTGCTTTTTCTTGTTGGTGGCAGCTGCAAGATCGGTTGCTAGTGTGGCAATATATATTTGTTTTTGACTTGAAAAAGCTGATCATCAGATTTGAGCTCATCATGTTGCCACAGCATGTGAGCCTCAGGGAATGTCACTGTTTTGTTTTGCCAGTTGATACAGGGATTGTATTGTTGCAGCTAGTCAAAGCTGAGAAACATGGCTTGGAAGGAAAGAGTGGTAATGGAGAAGGGGATTCTTGATATGTGATCCTCTATCCTTATCTCCAGGTTGATGAAGTGGGTAATGGAGCCTTCTTCATTCTTGGTTCCATCAGTATTGTAGACTGGTATCAGCCTTGGTAGTGCCTCCTGTGTTAACTGGGTTTTCTCCACAAAATGCTTGTCGATAGCAGATGCCATACATCCAAAATCAATGAGTGCAGTGACAGGTACTATATCTCCACTTGGGATGGCAATCTGGACCTTAACTTCAAAAGCATTTGGAGAGGGTTTCTTATTGACATATCAGGGTTTCTGCGAAAGTTTGAGTAGCATGAACTCCACAACATTATGTGATGCATCTCAGAGGTACACAATTAGCTCAGCCTCTACCTCAGATTGGTGAGAGTCATGGACAAATGCTTGAAGATGGTGTTTCAAGTGATCATCTGGGGTGATGTTGGCAATTTGCTTGATCCACTGAGGGGACCAAGACTTTACAGTCTCCATCCACAAGCGATGTCCTTCATGAGGATCAATATTTTGTGCTCAGGGAAAAATTCAGCTATTTGACTCTTAGTAGCTTGATTATTCTGTCACTTGATTGCATGAACCCTGGGTGGTTCAGAGGCTGTAATGCTCAAAGGAAGTGAAGGTACATTTGGCTTTTGCTTAGCCAATGGTTTCCTCAAATGTTCAGTGATCTGTGACCTAACCAGTGCTGAAGGAGTGGATGAGTTCAAAGACTCCAGTGAGATCTCTTCTACTTTCAACAAGAAAAACTTGTTAGTGGATGCAAGAGGAGAATTAAGCACAGGTTTTGGCCCCACCATACCATCCTTAAGCCTTGGGCTTTGGACACTTCTCACCAAATTTCTACATGTTTTACAAGCCTCAAGTTGAATTGTAGCTTAAGGGTGAGGGGATCCCATTCCTTGTTCTCTTCTACAAAATCCATTTCTTATATTTTCTCAATGGCTTTTTCAAGTCCTTTGAGGTCTTGGTATTCAACTGTGATTCTGTGAACCTTGATCATTTTGAATCTGTTTAATGTGTGAGTTGCACAGGGCCACAGAGCATTTTGTCCTTTTTGGTGCACTTGAAACAAATGTCCTTGGCATGTGCTTTGGACATGTCCATTGATTTTCCAGGACTTGCGAAGGTGCCAGGGGTATTAAGGCCAATAGCAGGTAGTAGTGGTGTCATGGTAAAAAGACTAGAAGATGGGTGAGTGGACTATAAGGTAGTTACCTGCAAGTCTGGGCCACCAGAAATTGTCTGTGTGATGTGGGGAGCAAATAGGTTTGCCCCAGAGGGACTCTAGAAGCAAGGAAATAAGACCAGGGTGAAGTTGAGGGCATAACCAATTGATCTAGTAGAAGTCCACTTAGGCAGTCTTTGGAAGTCCGAAAGTCCGGAGTGCAAGTGTTGATCATAAGAGCATGTAGATGGTGCAGGACTGGTGGTTTAGTTTTAGAAACAGTAAAAACGGTAGAGGGAGACAGTCCCAGCGGTATATGGTATGAGCCAAATGGTAGCTGTCATTACAAAATGACAAGTACAAAATTATAATATAGTCCAGATATGCCCAAACTCTACATATGAAACCAAAAGTCTAAATAAGGTTGTGATGAAAGTCCATGAAAGGGTGATGAGATGAGAAGCAAGGAGGTACTGACCCATTGGAATGGAGATGAAACTTCTCACCTCGGACTGATAAGACTGAAACATTGGTGATGTTTGGTACTCCCGATCATATGGCTATGTAGTGTGAAATACCAAAGAGACTAATGGTCTTCTGGAAGACCACTAGTCCAGAAGTCTGGTGGTCTTGTAAGTAGCATTGTACATGAACAAGTAAAGGTGTAGGGAATATAAACAATGACAAGGGAGTAATGAAGAATGTCAATAAAGAGTGATATATATGTAACGGCACACTGGTCTCCATACCTGCCAGGGACTTTGAATACTGACTGTCCTCAGTCAGGTCACATGACCATGGGAACATCATTGCATCAACACGCATTTGACTTGAGGCTCATTTATGCCCTTCACCAGTCTTCCTCCCTCTCATCTACTTCACCCCAAAATGTCCACCTTCTCTTTTCAATCAAAGGTCGACCAATACCATGGCTTAGCTGACACTGGAGTGACCCACCATTAAGCAATCTGCAAGAAGTTCAGAGACACCACCCAGTGTGTTCTGGATATAGCTAAGACCGCACTGGATGACAAGGAAGAACTGGAGGAGGAGATTCAGATGTGGATAAAGCAATTTGGTGATGCTCTGATAAGTCTGGCCCCCTTTTTGTCCCCTGGTTAGATCTTACCCCTGGTACACCACTTGGAAGTCCGCACACATTGAGGTGGACCAGCTTGAACTTGACATTGAGCTGAATGAAAACATCACAAAGATTTTTGTCAATGTGGAGATAATGGTTGCGGAGTGGAATGTGCATTTCAAGGCAGCCAATGAAGCAAAAGCAGTGAAGGATGTGGAGTTGATGATAGAGGCACCTAAGGAGATCACCATGAAGGTGGAGATAGTGGACTCAGTGTCTGCAGCAGCTGAAAAATGCATGGCCTCTGCAGATGCTCCTTCAATGGCATCCTCTGGGTAAATGGTAAGTCCAGCAGTCTTTCTTGGCTCATTTCTCATCCAATTTCAGCATGGCCACTCTGAACAGAACAATGGCAAATCTGAAGTCAAGGAGACCACTCCTCTCAAGAGATCTGTCCACAGACCCATGAAAAAGAAGACATGCAGCACTTGTGTTGCTGCCAAGGCTCCTGACAAATGCACTCCTGGCACTGGACTTGCATGTTCCAGATGCCAGAGACTGCGGCACAAGTGCAGCTGGGCCCATGGATGTGCTGTTCCTCATAAAAAGCCAGAAGTGGTTGTGGAAATAAAGAGTAAGTGAGTGGTCTTGTTTGTGTCTGGACTAACAGCAGCTTGCAGAGAGACTGCCCAGGAATGCGGCCAAGGCTGGGTCCAGCAAGATTGCCACTGCAATCATGAAGTGGGAGTCAGAGAGCAATGAGGAGGACAAGGACATAACCCCTGTCAAAGGCAAGGGAAAAGGAAAGGCCAAAGCAGTCTCCATGAAGACTGGCTCCTCTTTGGCACTCAGGATAAATGAGGTCCATTCTCAGCTCTACCAGATCAGGGCAAACTTCAAGGTGCTGAAAGTTGAGCACCAGCAAGTGATGGAGGAAATGGAGGAACTTGCTGCCAAGGCAGAGGAAATGGGCATGTAAGACTGGGAGACCACCAGGGGAACTCTTTGTATGTTGATAAGTGTGAATAACCATGTGGTTTGAGCAAAAAAGAATGCAAAGTAATGAAACAGAGAAAAATGAGAGAGATGAAAGTTAGAGCTAATGAGAAATGTCACTCTGGACTTCTCAGCAGTCTTGTGAGGTACCCCTTGACATTTCTTCTTTGTTCAACTTCCAACATCTATGCATGCCTTTTGTTCCTAGAGAGAATTGAAGATGCAAAGTTCCACTCATCTTTTCTTCCCCATTCTGCTTTCCTCATCCTACACCTACTGGATTTCCCAGACTTCTGGCAGTCTTATGTTGGTCATTGAATTTTGTTCATAGATGAGTCCAAGTGCACTGTGCCTCGTGCACGTTAGAAGGGAAAATGGGTACAAAGATGTGATTATATGAGATGAGCACAAGAGAAGGGAGGAAAATATGAAGCAGTTTGTTATGATTGTCTGTGGCAGTACATATCAATGACTGTTTTTTCTGTTTTATGCTTTTAGGAGAGATAAAAGAGACATGATGAAAACTTCACCAGTCAAAGCCTGGAGTAAAACAGAGATGTAGTAGGGAAAATGAAGTCCGGAGCAGTCTTATGGAAGACTGCTGGACTAATAATCCAAGGACTCATCATCGGCAGATTCTTCTATGTCCTTGCCCACCAACCTATCCAGGTCTTCTTCATTAATACCTGTGAGGTCAGTAGTGGTAACAGAGGAGTATAAATGTGGGTAATATGGAACAAGATGAAATGCAGCAAAACAAAGATGAAAGACCGCCCCATTCAACTCTGTCAGGATATATGAACCCCCAGTAGTCCGACGAAGAACCACCATTGGGCCAAGGTATTTTTTTGGTTTAGCTCTTTCTCAATGTGTATATTGCAGACTAAAATGAGGCTGCCCAGTTGGAAGTCAAAGTCCTTGATCCAGTTCTTGAATGCAGCCTTAAAATGCTTAATGGAATCAAACCAGGCCTTGTGGACTCTTTCTTGAATGAAGTTCAAGTCAATCTGATGCTTTTGGAGCTGGCAGGCTCTCCAAGCAATCAGTCCGGCCAGTAACAAGGAGTCAGTATATGGAGTGGGAAGAAGGAATGTCACTTCTGCAAGGTCAAAAGGAAACAGAGGCTCAATGCCATGAACCATGAAATAGGGGGACAAACCAGTAGACTGGAGTATGGTAATTCACTTGGCCCAGAAGACTGAGTGAGCAGCAAGGTGCCAGCAATTCTCCCCCCTCCCCCCCTGGGAGATTTTGATGATGGCCTCCTGGACATGGTAGTGGCAACACTCCATGATGCCATTGGCCTGAGAATTGTAAGGGGATATGCAAATGTGACGAATGTTATACCAGTTTGCAAGGACCTCAAGGGCCTGAATGAAAGCAGGGCCATTGTCAGTGACAATTTCTGCTAAAGGACCCCACAATATAGAAGGTCTTTAAATATGAAAAATGCCACAGCAGCACTGTTCTCAGACCACGGCATGCGCCATTCAGGATATGATGTCAGAGTGCAGCAGGCCTGGATGATATACCTGTAACCACCTGACTTGGGCATAAGCATGGTATTAATGTGAGCTTTGCAGAATAGTCCACTGATGACAGGAACAAGAGAGGAAATATGAAACTGGTTCGTTTGCCAAAGGTGGCACATATGGCAAGTCTGGACAAACCATTTGACATCATCAACCAGCATGGGCCACCAGAAGCAAAGCAACAGACGAGTCTGGACTGTAAAGACACCTTTATGCCTGAGGTCATCATGTACCTCCTTGATCAGTGTAAATCGTCTGGGCTCAGGGACTATCAACTGGTGTTGACCATGGGGCTCCTGGCACCATAGAGACCCATTCAAGATAAAGAACTTGGTTGCAGAATTAACAAAAGATTGAAAGTCTGCATCTGAGAGGTCAGCAGGATGAGCATGAGTTTTGAGGAAAGTATGAATGAGAGCTATGCACTGCTCTCTAGCAATGGCCTTGAAAGACAGCAGTATCTTGGGGAAGTCCGGAGTAATGCCCAGACTAGGGGGGTTAGAGTCCAGTGTTGAGACTGGCAATGTAAGAGAAGAAAGAAAGACCAAGAGAAAGGTAAGAGTGGGATAAACATGGGGGAACATGTCCAAGACCAAGGAAGGGGATGGAGTAGAGGGACATGGAGAAATGTACAGAAGACCACTCAAAGACCAGTTTGAATGTCCAGAGAATGAAACTGGCATAGGGGAGTGGAAAGTATGATCGTTGAGTAATGAAATAGAATAAGAATAAGAGTTGTCAAGCCAATATTCAACATCATTCTCCTTAGGAGGATCATCATTGAAGGGTGGTCGATGAGAAAGACCATCTGGTCCAGAATGTTGTCCAGCAGGAAGTTGAAAATGGAATAAGAGGATATCAGTGATCCATCAGTTGATGGTCACATTGGATTGTAAGTCCATGTTGTTAATCATGCCTTTGACATATTTGGCATTCATTTCAACTGTGAGGTTAATGACGCCAAAAATAAAAACTCAGATCAAGTGCAATGCCCAAAACAGTCCATAGAGCTCTAGTTTTACTTGTGAATAGTGACTCTCCACCTCAGTCAGGCTGATAGACCTGAACTGGTTAGGATAGCACTTGCCATTGATATCCTCTTGAGAGAGGATAAAACTGACTGCAATGTAGGATGTGTCCACCATTAGGACTACCTCTTGGATGGACTCATAGTCCAGGCGTTGGAGTGTGGGGGGACCAGACTATTTTGTCCTTGAGATGATTCATTGCTTCCCATTGAGCATCTCCCCATTTGAAGGAAATGCCTTTCTGGGTCAGATTGACAAGTGGGCAGGCAATAGAAGTGAAATTGTAAATGAAAATGTGTATCACTCCACAAGTCCCTAGGAAACTGTGGATTTGTGTCAGGTTCATGCAGTCCAGCCAGTCTCTGATTTTCTGGACTTTGGTCTTGTGAGCAACACGACCTTCAAATGTACACTTGTGTCTGACTATGGTTGCTTCAGGGCAGCAAGGACAAACTTCTTCTTTGCAGAAATGGTCACATTGATGTTCTGGAGTTGTTGTCGAATTCTATGGGTGACAGTCAAGTGTTTCCAAATGAATCAACAAATATCAGGGTTCTCTGGGATGGTCTCATATGTATAAACCATTGGTACTTAGGTATATTTGCTATCTTTGACCTCCTGCAATCTACCTAGTATCTTGGTTGCCCTTGGTCCCTTAGTCCTTGTCCTACTGTTGAGTGGATGCTCCCTTCATATCCCTTCAATCCATTGCTAGTCTTGTGACATCTCTAGACCCATTGATCTCATGATTCTCAACAGTCCTCAGCATCTCCTTCAAGGAAGATCCTTGTCAGACCCCCTTTGATCTGTCACTAGTCTTGTGATGTCTCTAGACCTGTTGATCTCACAATCCTCAATGGTCCTCAGAACCTCCTTCAAGGAAGACCCTTGTTGGATCCCCTTTGGTCTGTCATCAGTTCTACAATGGTCTCTAGTATCTCTGTCAAGGAAACCCCTCATCAGGTCCCCTCAATCCCTGTCTGCTGTATAGCAACAGTAAGCCCTTGAACTTCTGCAGGCCACACTCCAACTACATTGAGTGTAACACTTTGAGATGATCCAGCACATCAACTGACTGTTAGGTCAGGGTGCTAACCAGGGTTCATAACCTGTTGAACTTGCACCGTTCCAGGTGACATGTATTAGGTGTCAAGCCTGTACTTAGGCTCATAGCAACTAGGATCATTGGAGCCTACATACATTGGGGTGATGACTCTACTATACCAGGTAATCATGTACTCATTGAGGGTGAGGACTGGGCTTGGAGGCTTTGTCTGGTGATGGCGGTTCAAGGTAAAGAAGTTGTTATTAAAGCAGAGTTGGAATTCTACACATTATACTAAGTACACTACTTATTAAGTAAGCCTTTCTCATGTACAGAATATACACTACTGTTAAGACCGGGTCAGACTTTGTGGACGAACTCCATAGGAGCTCCATGAATCTTAATGAAAAAGGGATAGAGTAGGACTTTGGCTTCAGTGACTTGGAGCGGAGCGCTGCACCCTTGTCAGATCATTGGTGGTCCTGGATTTCAGAGGAGCAGGAGTAGGAAGAGCAGGAGAGAAGACAGGGGAAATCTGAGTTGTCTAGATTGTCTAAGTTGATAACTAGCTAAAGTACAGGCAATATGACAGGACTATATATACAGAGGTTGGAGGCAGTGTACAAAGGCAATGATGGAAAATGTAAGTAAGTGGAGCCAGGGAAATGGAGATGGAAAGGAAACATAAGCGGAGCTGTGTAAACACAGGATCAGAGAAATCTAAGAGGCAAGACTAGTACATAAGGAGAACAAAGAGTAACGTAACTAGAATGTACAAGGAGCAGAGAAGTGGAGGAGTGGAGAAACATAGAAGTGGAGGAGCAGATGAACATAGAAGTGAAGGAGCAGAGGAGTATAGGAGCAGAGGAGCAGAGGAGGGCTAGGATTAGGGATATGACAACTACTCAGGCTATAGATAAGTGTCCTATAGTTAGTCACTTTCAACAATACTTTGTCTATGTTTTGATAAATGTTTGACATATGTACACAATCCTGGAAGAAAGTATTCCCATTTGAAAACACCATTAGCAATTGTTTTCTCACTGTCATTCATGCAATTGCTCTTTTACCCCTCTTTTTTTTTTCCCTTCAACTCCCATCCAGAGCCATGCAGCAGCAGTATGGTCATGGTGAACAGTGACCCTGAGTCAGGAAAGCATGACCATTGGTAAAAAAAGTTGCTTACTCTCCCAGCTGGCATGGTGGCTGCTGCTCATACTCATAACCATCTTTATCTGCTGTGTGGAGAATCCAAGAAAGAAAAAATAGTTCATGCTACCCTGTATCTTCCAAAGACCTCCCTTCATACCTTTCATGGAATACATCTACTTTCTACACTCCTTTGCACTCTATTCACATCAACCAACTTCAGAAGTCCACACCTATTACCATTTCAATACTTCAGACTTTTAGAACATCTGAACCGCCTGGACAACTTTGCTTATTCCACTCAGGACTTCTTCCCAGACCCACTAGGGACCCCTTGGGACAAAACCCAAATCTCGCACTCATCTATCCAATACCCTGGTTGCAACCACACAGCCAGTCCTTGGTTTTTTTACCACAACACCATTTCATAGAGTGGAATCATGCAGTGGGTTGCTGAAAGTCTGCAGCCATTTACAATTGTCAATGATCATGCATTCTTATTATTAATGAAAATGGGGCAGCCCAACCATTACATACCTTCTCATCACACAGTTGCATGTGATGTTTGCTATGTGTTTGTATGCACATGTGAATGGATCACTAAAATGTTGCAAGTAAGTCAATTAATCAACTGTGTCAAGTATGCTATTGATGACTTACCAGGAGTACAACAGCAAGTTGAGCTTCACAACGGATGCCTGGACCTCTCCAAATCATTGGTCCTTTGTCACCATTTGCATGCACTTGAAGCACAAAGGATTACCACCGACAATGCTGTTAGATCTCACTGAAGTGGCTAAGGTTTGCATAGTGACTTACAATGTTAATGTACTTGCTAATGGGAATGTAGTCACACACTGGTACAACACTCACTGCAGCCTTTCAAAA
>JBBPMJ010000444.1:0-27127 GCA_038090255.1 Austroboletus niveus
CGGCGCTTAGCATCCCCAGAGTTCCCACTCCCCCATCCCCATCCCCAGTCCATTGCCAACCGACATTTTCCTTCCCCCCACCCCGCCCCCCCCAAATCACCATGACCTCCAAGCCCACAGAACTCCGCCTCAGAGCCCCCAACGCCTTTGATGGCTCCTACGCTGAAGCCATACCTTGGCTCTCCTCGATCCAAACTTATCTCCTTGTCAACAAAGCCATCTATGACAATGATGACAAGAAGATCGCCTATGCCCTCTCGTATATGAAGAAGGACTCAGCCGCCACATGGGCCACTACCTTTCACCGAGATGCCATCAACAACCAAACATTTGGCAAATTCACCGACTTCATCACCAAGTTCAAGGCTGCCTTCAAGCACCAGGATACCAAGAACCAAGCCATCAACTGGCTTCACTCAGAACACCTCGTACCCAAGAAAGCCGGATCCTACGGCCCAGAACTCACAAAGTTCATTGCCGAGTTCTGCAACAATGTTGCCTTATTAGGCATATCTGATCAGAACGTTCTGATCAACTACTTTGCCGCCGCCATTCCCCCTCCCCTCTCCCGCCGAATCTTCTCCATGGACACCATCCCTACCACAATTGATGACTGGTATTCCAAGGCCGTTCACTTCCAAGTCCAGAATGACTGTGCCCAAACCATCATCAACCAACACCGCACCCCCGCTACCCATCCCTACCGCCCCTACCACACCCCCACCTCTATCACGTCCAAGGCTCGTGACCCTGACACCATGGACGTCGACACTGTCTCCACCCCACAACCTCCCAAGCTAACTCCCAAGGAATGGGAGCAATGCTTCAAAGAAGGACGTTGCCTTCAATGCAGGCAGAAAGGCCACAGGGCCGACACTTATATCAAATACCCAAAGGAACCTCACAAGACTTCAGTCAAACGAGTTGAACAGGTCGACGACGACCTCCCCAAACTCCAACCCTGCGATGATAATGACGACCTCACGGTTCGTCACATCAAATTCTCTCTCCCTGAAGAGGATTTTTAGACCGGAGACCTCCCTCGACGTGAGACTCTCCTAAAATACAATGTGTAAAAGTATCTACCATGCCTGGAACAATGCAAATCCCTGTTGAAGTCATTGTTCCCTCCCACACGTTGAAAGTTGTCGACACCCGTGCCCTCATTGATAGTGGCGCCGATATCTCTTGCATAGACTGGGGCTTCGTTTGCAAAAACAAGCTCCCCACCACCCGCCTCCCCTCCCCCCTCAATGTCACCAACCTCAACCAAGGACCCACCGACCAAGGAGGAGTTCGTTTCACCACCAAACTTTTCATCCACATTGAAGGACTTGCCCACAAAGTCCTTTTCTATGTCATGGACTGTGAATGACAAAATATTATCTTGGGTCTTCCCTGGTTGAAAGCTGTCAACCCCACCATTGACTGGTTCGGGCAAACCCTCTCCATCGACGAATCCACGGACCAATCCAAAGAACTCCACTTGTTGCATAAGGCTGACCTCCACCGGCACGAAACCCAATTCCAGCAGTACAAACCCTCCCCCCGACCCCCTCGCCATGTCCAAGTGGACTCCGTCTACGATGGACAACTCTATGAATACCTCAACTATGAAACCGAGCCTCAATACCTTCAACGAGCTCGCGACAACTACATGATCAACCGGATCATCTGTTGTGGCTACCACTTTATCCCTAAAGGAGATCCCCTCGTCACTAAACTCACGAACTCCACCGAACTCGCTATGGCTGCCGAAAAAGCCAAACCCAAGGTTACCCTTCCCCCAGAATATGCCAAATTCGCCTCCATCTTCTTGAAAGAAGCTATGGAGCACATACCTCCTTCCCGACCCTATGACCACGAGATCAACCTCGACGAATCATTCACCCCGAAGGTTGGGAAACTCTACCCCCTCTCCCCAGATGAATGCAAGGCCATGGAGGCCTTCTTCAATGAAAACCTTGCCTCTGGTAAGATTCGACCCTCGAACTCCCCCCAAGCATCCCCCTTCTTCTTTGTCAAAAAGAAGGACGGCAGACTCCGCCCATGCCAAGACTACCGATACCTCAATGAACATACTGTTCGCGATGCCTACCCCCTCCCCCTAGTCTCCGACCTAGTCGATAAACTCCATGATGCCAAGGTCTTTACGAAGTTCGATGTCCGATGGGGCTACAACAATGTCCGAATTAAAGACGGGCATCAATGGAAAGCTGCCTTTATCACCCATAAAGGCCTCTTCGAACTGACCGTAATGTTCTTCGGTCTCACCAACTCCCCCGCTACCTTCCAACGATTCATGAATGACTCCTTCCGCGATATGATCGCTGAAGGATGGCTCGTCATCTATATGGACGACCTCCTTATCCACTCCCCTGATGAAAAGATCCACGCTGAACAAACCAAGCATGTCCTCCAATGCATGAAGGAACTTGACCTTCACCTCAAACTCAAAAAGTGTAACTTTGCTTCCAAAGAAGTTGAATACCTTGGAATGATCGTAAAACCAGGTCAACTCGCCATGGACCCTGTCAAGTTGGACGGGATTGCATCCTGGCCTACCCCTGAGAAACTCTGTGATGTTCGCTTCTTCCTCGGCTTCGCCAACTTCTATTGTTGCTTCATCCCTGATTACGCCTCTGTCGCCCGCCCCCTCATTGACCTCACCAAGAAAACCACCCCTTGGGCCTGGTCCTCCGAATGCAAGAAATCCTTTACATGTCTCAAGGAACTCTTCCTCGCCTGCCCAGTCCTCCAACTTCCCAACCTCTCTGCCCCATTCGCCGTCGCCACTGATGCCTCGAAGTTTGCCTCAGGCACAATCCTCCTTCAGACCGACACCAACGGAGACTGGCACCCCTGCTCCTACCTCTCTCAGTCATTCTCCCCAGTGGAATGAAACTATGACATCTATGACCGAGAGCTTCTTGCTATCATGCGAGCTTTGAAAACCTGGCACCATTATCTCCATGGCAGCTTCCACCCAGTCCAGGTATTCACCGATCACAAGAACCTGACCTATTTTTGGTCAGCCCAGAACCTCAACCACCGTCAAGCCTGATGGCTCCTCGACCTCGCCGACTTCAATCTACCCATGATCCATGTCCCCGGCAAACTCCTCGCCGGCCCAGACGCCCTCTCCCACCACCCAGATCTCCTCCCCTCAGACAATGCCAACAACGAGGGAGTTACCCTCCTCCCCCCCTCCCTGTTCATCAACGTCGTTGATGCAATGCTCAAAGAACACATCTCATCTCACTCCAAGACTGACCCCTTCGTCCTCAAGGCCCTCCAATCCCTTGACAGAACCATTCCCCCAGCCTTTCGCTCTCGCCTCTCCGACTGGCATTACAAAGACAGCATTCTCACCTTCCAAGGACGTGTCTATATTCCCCCTGATGACTCCCTCCGCCGCTCAATCCTCCACTGCTGTCACGACCATGAAACTGCTGATCACTCTGGTTATTTCAAAACCTGCCAGCTCGTCGCCGCCAAGTTTTGGTGGCCTGGACTTGCCCAATACATATGAAATACGTCAAAGGATGCGCCTTGTGTCAACAAAACAAGGCAAACACCCACCCCACAGTATCCCCCCTTACCCCCATCCGATCCTCCTGCACCCGCCCTTTCCAGCAGATCTCTTGTGATCTCATCACCGATCTCCTGATCTCTGCTGGCTACGATACTCTTTTGGTTGTGGTCGACCATGGCCTTACTAAGGGGGTAATTTTATGCCCAACAAAGAAAACCATCACTGCGGAAGGGGTCGCCTCCCTTTTCTTCCACAAAGTCTTCCTTTGCTTCAGCCTTTATGACTGAATCATCTCTGATCGAGGCCCACAGTTTGCCTCTGCCTTCGCCAAAGAGTTGGGACACATTCTCAACTACTCACTTGCCCTCTCCACTGCCTACCACCTCCAAACAGATGGAGAAACCGAATGTGTCAACCAAGAGGTTGAAACGTACCTCCGGATCTTCTGCAGAAACAATCCCTCCTCGTGGTCTGACCTCATTCCACACGCAGAATTTGCTCACAACCACCGCCCCCACTCTGTCACGGGACAAACTCCGTTCTATCTCATGATGGGATATGAACCCCATGCCCTCCCCTCGGTCATCTCCAATTCCCACATCCTGGCCATCACCAATCGCCTTAAATCCCTCACTGCCGCCCGTAACGAAGCCCTCGCTGCCCACGAACTCGCTCGCCAAGTCATGGCTTCACGAAACCACTGCTCCTTTACCCCCTTCGCCAAAGGGTCCAAAGTCTGGCTTGAAGCCAGGAACCTCAAACGCTCCATTGTCAACCCAAAGTTCGCCCCAAAACGCAAAGGACACTTTACCATTGTCAAGGTCCTATCTCCCATCACCTACGAACTCCACCTCCCACGATCATGGAAAATCCACCCTGTATTCCACGCTTCCCTCCTCTCACCCTATCGTGAAAACCCCGTACACGGGCCGAATTACCCCTCTCCCCCACCTGATCTTATTGATGGACAGGAAGAATATGAAATCGAGAAAATCATATGCCATCGCGGACCCCCATCCTCCCATTCCTTCCTGATCTGATGGAAGGGATACTCCGCTGAAGAAGATTCCTGGGAACCCAAAAGGAACCTATGGAACTCCATTTCCCTTCTCAATGACTATATACGTTGTCACTCGATTTCCCCCATCTCCATCCAAACGACATCTCTCTCAGTCATGTCCATCACACTCTTGTCCCCCTCCCCTGCACCCAGCAACGTTTCTTCCAACGTCACAGAACCTGGCTGGTCCTTGACCCTCTCCGAAGACACCCCTCTTGAGATCAACGACCCACCGATTCCCATTTCTCCCCCCTCCTTGATTCAATGCCTCCGTAACAACACTGAAGGACTCCCCTCAGCCTGGCCCAGCTTTAGCTGGACCCACTCCGAACCTCTCGTTCCCTCTTCACCCATTCCCCTGGCCCAACGAATCTCCAACCGCCCCACCCATCTTTCCCTGACCATCCCACCCGCCACCCTACCAAATCACCCCACCCCCCTTGACCAAGAGATCGCCGCCTCCATTGCTTCAGAACTCCGAGATTCTAGTCTCGCCATGACCCTTGATGCGCACATGGAACCACATTCCCCCTTCGCGCTCATGTACCGGCTTTTCCTCACCAACTCCCGAATCGCCGTCTCCACTGCCACCCCCACCGCCTCTGCTGCCCAAGCATTGGCAAACCTCCACATCCGCCATCTCCATCAAACCCTGGAGCATGACCTCATCCAACTGATGTATCAGTTGGATATGACTAGCTTTGTTATCGACACCGATCAATACCTCCAAGGACTCGCCAATACTGGCACCCCCCATGTCCCCACCCCTTCCGCATCCTCCGAACCCCTCACCGACCAGGAAGTCGCCGTTCTAGACCGAGTCGACGACTACTGGACCGGACACGATCAGCTCTGGTCCCTTCCCCCAAACCACCCTCATTATCACGAGGCCTGTTATCAATGCCGACGTCTTGGACACTGTCGCCCCCAATGCCCCCTCTATCAGTGTCCCACCTGTCACCGCTCATCCCCGGGTCACCTCCAGCGGTCCTGCCCCATGCGCCCCTGTACACCCCGGGCTTTCACGTCCTCCTCCTTGGACTCCTCGACCCAGCAGTCCCTCCACTCCTCATGGTCCTCCTCCTCTCATCAAAACCACTCTAACCCCCTGGGACGACGTCCCCCTGTCTGCATCCCTCGCCGACCCACTACCCCCCCTCCCTCTCCGCCGGCAGCGGATGACTATGAGTTCTTTGTCAGCACCGAAGCTGACGCCAATGAGACAGGTTCTCATCACGGTGATTATTATTAGGGTTTCGTCGTGGTCTCACCCATATGACAGGGGTAATGTTATGATTCGTTGGTCCCTTACCCTTTTTCTCCCTTGACTACTTACCATTGTACACCAAAGGGGCTTTAACCCTGCTGTTTGAGTCCCGCTTGGGCTCTTTTCTTTCCCGTGACCTTTTCCAGATTACCACTTACATATTTAGCGTGACTCATCCGCAGTTGTATTACTCATACTTTTCCGATGCCATCACATCTTTCCATAGTGACTCAGCCTTCTTCGCAATTCCATCGCTTTCTATTCGCTGACTCACCTTCTTCCCTGACCTACCCTTAACCCTTGGATTTGTGTATATAAACCCTCGGTACACCGCTGTAGATCCTCATCCTAGACCTCCTACAATCTACCTTGTATCTTGGATTGTTCTCGGTTCCTCAGTCCTTGTCCTACTGTTGAGTGGACGCTCTTTAGAACCCCTTCGATCCACTGCTAGTCTTGCGGTGTCCCCAGAACCTCTGCCAAGGAATACCCTTGCCAGACCCCCTTTGATCCCGTCACCTTGACAGTCCCCAAGAACCCTTCAACCCCGTCTCCTCGACGGTCCTCAGAACCCCTTCGATCCCGTCTCTTTGACAGTCCCTCAGAATCTCCACCAAGGACGCCCCCTTGCTGGACTTCCTCAACTCCTGTCAGCTGTATAGCAACAGTAAGCCCTCGAACCTTTTGTAGGCCATGCCCCGACTACGTCGAGCGTAACAGGACCCGAGAGCAATTTCAAGATACTAGGTAAATTGCAGGAGGTCTAAGAGAGCGAATACACCTGAGTATCGAAGGTTTATATATGCGAGCCAAGTGGTTAAGGGTAGGTTAATGTAAGAAGGTGAGTCAGCGATAGAAAGGGATGGAATCGCGAAGAAGCTGAGTCACTACGGAATGGATGCGATGGCATTGGATAAATGTTGGTAATACAGCTGCAGATGAGTCATGCTAAATAAGTAAGCGGTATTGCAAAAACGATGGTAAAAGAAAGGGTCCAAGCGGGGCTCGAACAGTGAGGGTCAAGGTCCATTGGTATACATGGTAAGTGGAGTAAGGAAAAGAAAGAGGGGCCTTAGCGAATCATAACAGCCAATGGGCTTGTCGGCAGTTGAGGTTCTGTGCTGACCAAAAGTAGGTCAGGTTCTTGTGGTCCGTAAAGACTTGAACTGGATGGGAACTGCCATGGAGATAATGGCACCAGGATTTCAGGGCTTACATGATAGCGAGGAGTTCCCAATCATAGATGTCATAGTTTTGTTCTGCTGGTGAGAACGACTGGGAGAGATAGAAACAGGGATGCCAATCCCCGTTGGTATCTGTCTGGAGGAGGATGGTGCCAGAGGCAAACTTGGAGGTGTCCATTGCGATAGCAAATGAAGCGGAGAGGTTAGGGAGTTGGAGGACTGGGCAGGCAAGGAATAATTCCTTGAGATGATCAAAGGACTTCTGACATTCAGAGGACCAGGCCCAGGGAGTGGTTTTCTTGGTGAGGTCAATGAGGGGATGGGTGATGGAGGAATAATCAGGGATAAATCACTGATAGAAGTTGGCGAAGCCAAGGAAGGATTGGATGTCACGGAGTTTCTCAGGAGTGGGCCAGGAGGCGATCCCATCAAACTTGACAGGGTCCATGGCAAGTTGACTGGGTTTAACGATCATTCTGAGGTATTCAACTTCTTTGGAGGCAAAGTTGCATTTCTCAAGTTTGAGCTGAAGGTTGAGTTCCTTCATGTGCTGGAGGACACGTTTGGTTCGTTCAGCATGGATTTTCTCATTGGAGGAGAAGATAAGCAGATCGTCCATATAGATGATGAGCCATCCATCAGCAATCATGTCATGGAAGGAGTTGTTCATGAACCTTTGGAAGGTGGCGGGGGAGTTGGTAAGACCGAAGAACATTACAGTCAGTTCGAAGAGGCCTTTATGGGTAATAAAGGCGGCTTTCCATTAATGTCCATCTTTAATTCAGATGTTGTTGTAGCCCCATTGAACATCGAACTTCATGAAGACCTTGGCATCACGAAGTTTATCAACAAGGTCGGAGTGTTACAAGTCCGGTGGACTTATACAAATACCTCCCCAAAGGCCCGCTATGAACAATGTTTCCCTCAGATTATATGCTGGATGATTCCGTAATGATCCTGGTTATCTCTGATGAGGACTTCCCTTTCTAGTCTTTAAGTTTTCATTATGGACCCCTCTCCCCTGATCTCACTCTTCTGAGATCTCGTTCCCCGATCTCACCCTTGTGTTGTATGGGCCATCTGTATTGTTTTACCATTGTTTCGTTGTCTCTTCCCCTTTAGTTTACGGAGTTCCACTCCCTTCCTATTGGCTATTTAGGGATGTATAACTAGTTGCTACTTCCTTTATACTCCCATGCTAAATCTGCGCAATTATATGCAGTGTTTAGTCTCTCCTGTCTGAGTATCGAGCCTCAGCAGAGCAACTATTACTGGACCTCTATAGGACTTTGTCTCACCTCTTAAAGGAGACACTGGATTGAGGCTGAATATTGCACACGCATAACAAAAGATTTAGCTCTCTAATCCCTCTTGCTATTATGCAAAGGAATCCCCAACAAATTGCCCAACATTTCTTACGGACTAAGAGAAGAGCAGCCCCCCCAGGAGGCTGAAGAAACTTGGGAAGAAAGACAAGAACGATGAAGGCTAAAAAGAATAGCTACATAGAACCCTTCACCAGAATCAACCTCACTTCAACACCCCACCACCGCAAAGGACACCTCTTGTCACTGCGAGCAGTACCCCCACCCAGGAACCACTTCTCCTCCCAGAACAAGAAGAGGATATGTTAGAATTAAAAGCCGGACTGCTGAATGAATTTAGTGGGGAACCTACCAATGCCAAATACTGAATCAGGGCGATGGACGCATACTTTGCTATGAATGCTACAAAGTACAATGACATCAAAAAAAATCTATACCTCCTTGAACCGAATGTCCAAGGGAAGAGGAAAAGCCTATGCAGAAGTAGCATATGAGAAAATCGACAATGGAGAAATCCTGCCCAACTCGCTCACATGGAAGGATTTCAAAACCGAGTTTCTTGTCGCCTTTTCTGACAAAGAAACTTCTGCTGATGCTCAAAGGAAGCTCAGAATGATGAAAATGAAAGGAAGAGGACTTAATTCCATCAACCGATACAACACCGATTTCCGTCTTCTCATGGCTAAATCCCTGATCAAAGATGACAAAGCCTTGATCGAAGACTATATGAGAGGATTAGATCCTGCCATCACTGAACAAATCATCAGAATGGAAAAAGAGCCTGAAACAATCAAAGACTGAATCGACAAAGCCTCTGCCTTTGCTCGACAACAAGACCAGATTAAGGATATCCGGTCTGGATACAAATACAGAGAAAACTGGAGATCTGATGCAATGGATGTAGATGCAGTCCAGACCAGCCTAGGAAGAAGAATGCTGTCACCAGAGGAATGAGCCCGACACATCAGGGAAAATAGATGCTTCATCTGCCACAAAGTAGGGTGTTCTACCAGGAACCACCCCCAAAACAAAGCCCCACCACCCCGTCCCCCTAGAAACCCTGCCAGGTTAAGAGAGGTGGTCACTAAGGAAGCCAATGAAATGGAGGAATACATAAAGAAACTTGAAACCTCAAAGAAGGTGGAATGAAAGCAAGTGTTGTGAATTCTGAAAGAATGTTTCACTGAAGAAAGCGATGATGAAACAATAGCCAGGGTAGAAATGAAAGATCCCAGCTACATGAATTTTTAAGAAGGGGACACAAAGCAGCTAAGTGCCCCCCCCAGATAACCTCTGTACTAGTATCTAGTGATCAAAAATCAATCCTTGTCCCAATATCACTTGAACACAGCAAAAGTCAACAAGCTGAAACTACTGCACTAATCAACTGTGGAGCCACTGGATCATTCATAAACCTTGACTTCGCTCGCCAAAACAAACCTCCCCTCAAACAAATTCCCAGACCAATCCGAGCTATCAATGCGGATGGAACCTCTAATCAAGCAGGCCTTATAAGATATTGAACCACCATCTCCTTTTTTATTGGAAATCATCGAAGAACCCAGAAATTCCACCTACTCCCTGCTAGCAAGGAAAATGTCATCCTTGGAATGAACTGGCTTTGGACACAGAACCCAGAAATAGACTGGACCACCGGAAGGGTAACCATCAGAACAAAACGAGTCATCCCTCACAGATTAAACCTTATTGAGGAAGATGAAAGAAGATATCTAATCAGGTACTTACGAAAGGATCCTGATTTAGAAACTCTTCACAACTACCAAACCCATTATGACACTAAAGAAAAATATGTTATGAAAACTACCCTGTTCACAGAAATCAAAATGAATAAAGAAAAAGAAAAGAAAGTTCTACCGAAGCACTACCAACAGTTTAAAGATGTATTTGAAGAAAATCCTCCAAATGTAGTTCCCCCATCACGATCCTATGACCACACAATATACTTGAAAGATGGATTCCTCCCACGACGAGCCAAACCCTACCCTCCCTCTCTGCCCAAAAGAGAGGCATGCAGAAAGTGTTACACTCGACATAGTCGGGGCATGGCCTACAAAAGGTTTGAGGGCTTACTGTTGCTATACAGCTGACAGGAGTTGAGGAAGTCCAGCAAGGGGGTGTCCTTGGTGGAGATTCTGAGAGACCATCGAAGAGACGGGATCAAAGGGGTTCTGAGGACCGTCGAGGAGATGGGGTCGAAGGGTTCTTGGGGACCATCGAGGTGACAGGATCAAAGGGGGTCTGGCAAGGGTATTCCTTGGCAGATGTTCTGGGGACACCGCAAGACTAGCAGTGGATCGAAGGGGTTCTAAAGAGCATCCACTCAACAGTAGGACAAGGACTGAGGGACCGAGGACAATCCAAGATACAAGGTAGATTGTAGGAGGTCTAGGATGAGGATCTACAGCGGTGTACCGAGGGTTTATATACACAAATCCAAGGGTTAAGGGTAGGTCAGGGAAGAAGGTGAGTCAGCGAATAGAAAGCGATGGAATTGCGAAGAAGGCTGAGTCACTATGGAAAGATGTGATGGCATCAGAAAAGTATGAGTAATACAACTGCGGATGAGTCACGCTAAATATGTAAGCGGTAATCTGGAAAAGGTCACAGGAAAGAAAAGAGCCCAAGCAGGACTCGAACAGCAGGGTTAAAGCCCCTTTGGTGTACAATGGTAAGTAGTCAAGGGAGAAAAAGGGTAAGGGACCAATGAATCATAACAGAAAGTTTGTTGACAAAAACTTGGCAAACAGAAGGATAAAACCATCCCAATCCCCCCAAGCAGCTCCTTTTTTCTTTGTGGATAAAAAGGATGGGAAGCTAAGACCTTGCCAAGATTATCGATATCTCAATGAGCACATGATAAAAAATGCCTATCCCTTGCCAAACATCTAAATCATCACCGAACAAATTGGAGAATCATCTATTTTTACCAAATTAGACATCCAATGGGGATATCACAACATTCAGATAGTTCCCGAAGATTGATGGAAAGCAGCATTTATCACCCCATTCGGACTATTTGAACCAACAGTCATGTTCTTTGGGCTGTGTAACTCCCCAGCTACCTTCCAGGCATTCATGAACGACGTCTTTTCTGACTACATTGCCGAAGGATGGCTCATCATCTATATGGATGATCTTGCTATTCACTTCTCTGAAACAAAAATACATGAGGAAAGAACAATGAAAGTATTGGAATGGTTGAGGACCTTGGGGTTGAGATGCAAACTCCAGAAATGCACTTTTGACCAAGATTCCATGGACTACTTAGGAATCACTGTTCAACCTGGTCTTATTGCTATGGATAAAGGGAAATTAAAGGCAATTGAAGAATGGTTACCCCCAACCTCCATAAAAGCTGTTTGATCCTTCCTAGAATTTTGCAACTTCTACTGAAGGTTTATTCCCAACTTTGCCCAGAAAGTAAACCCCCTAAATCTCCTCACACACAAAACAACCAACTGGAACTGGGGAGAGTCCCAACAATAAGCTTTTGATGAAATGAAACATATCTTCTCTTCTGCCCCAGTCTTAGCCCAACTCAATCCGAACAAACCCTTTCATGTTATAACAGACACATCCCTCTTAGCAACTAGAGGAGTCCTCATGCAGAAAGATGCAAATGGGGAATTACACCCCTGTGCCTATCGATCTGCCACCCTTATGTATCTCCGCTGAATGGAATTACAACATCTATGACCAGGAGCTACTGGCCGTAATACATGCCCTGGAAGACTGGCAACACCATCTATTAGGAGCATGACACTTCATAAACATCCTCACTGATCACAAAAATCTTACATATTTCTGCACCCCCCAAAGGCTATCCCAACATCATGCCAGATGGCAAATGTTCCTCCAAGATTTTGATTTGTCTTTCACCCATCTACCTGGAACACAGATGGGCCTGGCTGATGCTCTATTCCACAAGGACGAGATAGATACCATCCATGATAATGCTGATGTCATCCTACTACCAGATGAACTGTTCATCTCTTCCTTGGACCTGGCATTAACTGAGAAAATCCACGCATCCACAACCAAAGACCCCTTCGTGTTACAAGCATTAGAAGCTATGTATCGAAGTACACCTCCTCTCCCACGATCTACCTTAACCGATTGGTCCTTTGACGAAGGACAACTCTACTTTAAAATAGGCTGTACATTCCAGAAGATGCCCGACAATCCCTTGTCAAGGAACTACACTCTTCACCAGCCATTGGGCACATGGGACATTTTCAAACCCTTGCTAACCTAGAAAAAGAATACTGGTGGCCAGGAATGACCTCGTTTGTATGACATTACATCGCCGGATGCCCAACATGTCAGGCCTCAAAGGTTAACACCCACCCCACTCACCCCCCTCTACTCCCTCTTTCATCAAAGGCAACCCTCCCTTTCCAACAAATATCAGTTAACCTCATCTCCGGATTACCCCACTCCCGGGGATTTGACAGTGTTATGGTTGTGGTCGACCATGGTCTTATGAAGGGGGTAATTCTCTGCCCTTGTACTAAAACGATCGATGCTGCTGGAGTAGCAAGTCTCTTTTTGGACCATGTCTTCAAAAGGGTCAGACTTCATGACAAAATCATATCAGACCGAGGCCCACAGTTTGCCTCTGTATTTGTCAGAGAACTCGCCTGCCTACTCCACTATGATGTAGCACTATCCTCCGCATATCACCCCCAAACTGATGGAGAAATGGAACATGTAAACCAAGAACTGGAAACCTATCTTTGTATATTCTGTGCTGACTTCCCTGAGAAATGGACCAACTACCTACCCCTGGCGGAATTTCACCACAACTCGGCTGTACATTCAGTTACCAGGAAATCCCCTTTCAAACTATTATTAGGTTACTCTCCCCGAGCTTATCCACCTATTGGAAAAACCTTCATTCCCAATTTAGAATCCCGTCTTTCAGCATTAATGGAAGCCCACTCCGAAGCACAGGCTGCACATGAGAGAGCAAGGTTATTCATGGAGCAATGGAAAAACACCAAATTCACCCCCTGGAAAGTAGGGGATAAGGTCTGGTTAGAAAACACCAACCTAAAGACGATCTACCCCTCCCGAAAACTTGCCCCCAAGAAAGAAGGACCTTTCGAGATTGAACAAGTACTATCCCCAGTATCCTATCGACTCTGCTTACTCCCAACATCAAAAATCCACGATGTGTTCCATGTGGCTCTCCTCTCTCCATTTAAGGAAACCCAGGAACACGGGATTGGATATGTAAACCCTCCGTTGGAGTTAATAGACAGAGAAGAGGAATGGGAAATCGACAAGATTGTTGCCCATAGGGGAAGGAAGAGGTTCTGACAGTTCCACATCAGATGGAAAGGATACGGATTGGGGGACAACACCTGGGAACCTGAAATCAATCTGACAAACTCCCAAGAGATGGTAAACGTTTATAAAGGGTTAAGAGGCCTGGAAATCTAACAGAAATGTCCCATTACTCCTCTGCAAAAGAATACTCCATCGAATCCTCCCATGAATTCCCCAGACTATCCCCACCAGCTCCACCACCCCTCCAGTCCAGAATCTTTGTCCCCGAACTACCCCCAGTCAGGGGACATCGACTTCCCACTGTTTTCCGAAATACCCTCTTGGTATCTGTACTCGAATGCCCCACCCTCTTCTCTAACCTGGTTAACCACCTCCTCTATGATGAGGCACACCTCTTCCCCCCCCTTATTTCAACCTTTCAATGAATCTCCCTGGCCATCAGGCTCAACTTTGACCGAGCTCGATCCAACCCTACCCCAGCTGACTCCATGGACTATGCCATCGAACATTCCCTTGCCAAGGCAAGAATTCAGGTGGCCCAACTCTTGGCTGATGTGGGAGTTTTTTGACTCATTAATACCTTCCCCCAACTCGCAATGGCTTCCTATCTCTGACCTATCCTCCAAGCCCTTACCAAAACCCAAGGAAGAGATTACCTTGCCGACTCCCCCTGGGATGAATCTATTGTATCCCCTGCAGTTGCCCCCATCATCAAACACTTTGATGGGGCCCACCATGCCAGGAACCCCCCATCATGGGATCATGCAGACCAATCCTCCATGGCTGAGAGGAGAATTAGGGAAACAGCTCTACAAATGGCCAAAAACCTGGCCGTGACCTCCCTCCCCCAAACCTCCCCAGTTCATTCCTTACCATCAGATAGGTCAAAGCCTGTTCAAGAGGCTCGTGCAAGTCTGAGAGGTTGGGAAAAAGAAAGCTGATCTGAAAAGAAGCACAACCTTAAAGGGAAAGAAAAGACCAGAGAGAAAACCCCGAGCCCCAAGCCCCTTCCCATTCCTGGACCATCCCGATGTCCCAAAAGAAATGGCCAACTCACCTGCTTCCAATGTGGAAGCACCTCTCACCTCCGACCCCATTGTCCCATTTACCAATGCCCCTTCTGTCATGTCTACAAACCCGGACACATCCAACAAGACTGCCCTGACAATAGATGCACCACTTGTCACGGTAAAGGACATACCTCCTCCGAATGTGTCGGATCAGAGGACAACAATGACAATAATGTCATCTACAATGATGGAGACTCTGCTGGAGGAGATTGGGTTTGAAGAGGCTCTTCAAGCTTATGAAGGAGGTAATGTTACAAGTCCAGTGGACTTATACAAATACCTCCCCAAAGGCCCGCTATGGACAATGTTCCCCTTGGATTATACACTGGATGATTCCGTAATGATCCCGGTTATTTCTGATGAGGACTTCCCTTTCTAGTCTTTAAGTTTTCATTATGGACCCCTCCCCTGATCTCACTCTTCTGAGATCTCATTCCCCAATCTCACCCTTGTGTTGTATGGGCCATCTGTATTGTTTTACCATTGTTTCGTTGTCTCTTCCCCTTTAGTTTACAGAGTTCTGCTCCCTTCCTATTGGCTATTTAGGGATGTATAACTAGTTGCTACTTCCTTTATACTCCCTAGCTAAATCTGCGCAATTATATGCAGTGTTTAGTCTCTCCTATCTGAGTATCAAGCCTCAGCAGAGCAACTATTACCAGACCTCTATAGAACTTTGTCTCGCCTCGTAAAGGAGACACTGGATTGAGGCTGAATGTTGCGCACACGTAACACGGAGACTAGGGGGAGGGGGTAGGCATCATAAACAGTATGTTCATTGAGATATCTGTAGTCCTGACAAGGACAGAGTCTGCCATCCTTCTTTTTGATGAAGAAGAATGGGGATGCTTGGGGGGTGTTCAAGGGGTGTATCTTGCCCAAAGCAAGATTTTTGTCAAGGAAGGTTTCTGTAGCCTTACACTCATCTGGAGAGAGAGGGTAAATCTTTCTGACCTTAGGTGTGAAAGATTTGTCAAGGTTGATCTCATGATCATAAGGGCGTGAGGGGGTATGTGGTCTGTGGCTTCTTTCGAGAAGATGGAAGCAAATTTGGAGTATTCTGGAGAAAGGGTGACCTTGAGTTTGGCCTTTTCAGTGGCCATGGCCAACTTGGTAGAGTTTGTAAGTTTGGCAATAAGGGGATCACCCTTAGGGATAAAATGATAGCCGCATCAGATGATGCGGTTAACAGTGTAGTTGTCACGAGCATGGCAAAGGTACTGAGGTTCTGTCTCATAATTGAGGTATTCATAGAGGTGTCCATCGTAGACAGAGTCTACTTGGATATGGCAAGAAGGTTGAGGGAAGGGCTTGAACTGTTGAAAATGAGTTTCGTATTGGTTCAAGTTGACTTTGTGGAGTGTATAAAGCTCCTTGGATTGATTGGTAGACTCGTTGATGGAGAGAGTCTGACTGAATCAGTCGATTGTGGGGTTAACAGCTTTCAACCAGGGGAGGCTGAGGATGAGGATTTATCGACCACAATCCATGACATAGAACTGTTACAATTCGTTGGCCCCCTCTTTCTTTTTCCTACCTCACTTACCATGTATGCCAAAGGACCTTGACCCTTGCTGTTCGAGCCCTGCTTGGGTCCTTTCTTTTACTGTTGTCTTTGCAATACTGCTTACTTATTTAGCATGACTCATCCGCAGCTGTATTACCAACACTTATCTGATGCCATCGCATCCACTCCATAGTGATTCAGCTTCTTTGCGATTCCATCACTTTCTATCACTGACCCACTTTCTTCCATTGACCTACCCTTAACCATTTGGCTTGCATATATAAACCTTTGATACTCAGGTGTATTCGCTATCTTAGACCTCCTGCAATTTACCTAGTATCTTGGAGTTGCTCTCGGATCCCCCAGTCCTCATCCTACTGTTGAGTGGACGCTCCCTTCGAACCCTCAATCCATTGCTAGTCCTGCGACGTCCCCAAGATCCGTTGATCCCTCGGTCCTCAACAGTCCTCAGAACCTCTGCCAAGGAAGACCCTTGAGTGGACCCCCCCTTTCGACCTGACGTTAGTCTTACGCCAGCCTTAGCCTCCCTGTCAAGGGACCCCCTCATCAGGCCCCCTCGTCCTGTCAGCTGTATATTGACAGTAAGCCCTAGAACCTCTGCAGGCCTATGCTTGACCACATCGAGCGTAACAAGAACAGGACTTTGTGGGCAAGTCCTTTGATGTGGACGAAGAGTTTGGTGGTGAAATGAACTCCTCCTTTGTCCGTGGGTCCCTGGTTGAGATTGGTGACATTAAGGGGGGAGGGGAGTCAGGTTGTGGGGAGCTTGTTTTTGCAAACAAAGCCCCAATCGATGCAAGAGATATTGGTGCTGCTGTCAATGAGGGCACGAGTGTCGACGGTTTTCAACGTGTGCAAGGGTACAATGATTTGAACAGGGATTTGCATTGAACCAGGCAGCGTAGGTACAGTTACACGTTGTATTTTAGGAGATTCCTGTGTCAGTCGAGGTCTCCGTTCTAAAAATCTGTCTTGGGGAGGGTGAATTGGACATGACGAACTGTAAGGTCGTCGTCATCATCATCGTTGCAGGTCTGGAGTTTTGGGAGGTCATCGTCGACCTGTTCGACTCGTTTGACCGAAGTCTTATAAGGTTCCTTTGGATACTTGCCACAAGCATCGGCTCGGTGGCCTTTCTGCCTGCAGCGTAGGCAACGCCCTTCTTTGAAGCATCGCTCCCGCTCTTCGGGAGTTAGTTTAGAGGGTCTGGAGGTGTTGACCGCATTGACGTCCATGGCATCAGGATCGTGGGTTTTCTGGAAAGAGGTGGAGATGGAGGGGGTCTGGTAGGATTGGTAGGCAGGAGTGAAATGGGTATGGTGTTGGTTAACGATGGTCTGGGCATGGTCATTCTGGACTTGGAAGTGAACAGCCTTTGAATACCACTTGTCGACTTTGGTGGGGACTGTGTCCATGAAGAGAATGCGGTGGGAAAGGGGAGGGGGAATACCAACAGCAAAGTAGTTGATCAGGATGTTCTGATTGGTGATGCCTGAGAGGGCGACATTGTTTCTGAACTCAGCAATGTGCTGAGTGAGTTCGGGACTGTAAGATCCATTTTTCTTGGGGATGAGGCATTCCAAATAAAGCCAGTTGATGGCTTGATTCTTGATGTCCTGGTGCTCAAAAGCACTCTTGAATTTGATGAGGAAGTTGTCGAATTTTCCAAAGATCTGGGCAGCGATGGCTTCCTTCCAGAAGGTAGAGGCCCAGATGGCGGCTGAGTCCTTTTTCATATAGAATAGGGCATAGGCGATTTTCTTGTTGTCATCATCATAAACGGCCTTGTTTATGATGAGGTACATTTGGACAGTGGATAGCCAGGACATGGCATTGGTGTAAGAGCCATCAAAGGCATCGGAGGCTCCAAGACAGAGTTCAGTGGTTTGGTCGTCATGGTGACCTGGGCTGGGGGTGGGGACAGGGTAAACACCGGTTGGCAATTGACTGGGGTTGTGGATGGTGGGGTGGGTACTCTGGGGATACTAAGCACTGCAGAGAGTCAATGGGCAAGTTCTAGGTCCTCAGGTTGTTGAGGAATGATGAGGTCTTTGTCAGTGTTGATGGAGTTCTCCAAAGAGGGTTCATCAGTGTCCGATGAGTCAAGGGTTTTCCTTCTCAATGTGAGGTCGGAATAGGGTCTAGGGTTTCTGGGATGTTGGTGGGCAATGGTGGAGGTTTATATGATGATAGCCAATTAAGGGAGATCTTAGACCTTTTGTTACACTCGACATGGTCAAGCGTAGGCCTGCAGTGGTTCAAGGGCTTACTGTTGCTATGCAGCTGACAGGACGAGGGACCTGATGAGGGGGTTCCTTGACAGGAAGGCTAAAGCCAGTGTAAGACTAACATCAGGTCGAAGGGGGGTCTGCTCAAGGGTCTTCCTTGGCAGAGTTTCTGGTGACCGTTGAGGACCGAGGGATCAATGGGTCTAGGGATGTCACAGGGCTAGCGACAGATCAAGGGTTCAGAGGAAGCGTCCACTCAACAGTAGGATGAGGACTGGGGGACCCAAGAGCAACTCCAAGATACTAGGTAAATTGCAGGAGGTCTAAGATAAGGAATACACCTGAGTATCGAGAGTTTATATACGTGAGCCAAATGGTTAAGGGTAGGTAAAAGAAGAAGGTGAGTCAGTGATAGAAAGCGATGAAATCGCAAAGAAGCTGAGTCACTATGGAATGGATGTGATGGCATCAGATAAGTGTTGATAATACAGCTGCAGATGAGTCACGCTAAATAGGTAAGCGGTAATGAAAAGGCAATGGTAAAAAGAAAGGACTCAAGCAGGGCTCAAACAGCAAGAGTCAAGGTCCTTTGGTATATGTAGTAAGTACAATGAGGAAAAGAAAAGAGGGGCCCAACGAATCATAACAGCCGACATGGCCACTGACTCACATTCACCAAATACACTGGCTGAGGGGCCCGCTGGAAGCACTAGTTGAGATATGTCAACACTGGAGGGGAGAGATTCTGGGATGCACCTGGACCACCTCCCAAGATCCAACAGACCACCATCATGGCAGTCCATGATGCCAAGCCAACCACCATTGCCATATTCTCACCCAATTCAACCTGCTGATGTTTGCCAATCGTCTAGAACAAAGTGCCACCCCATCAAGGACAATGACCCAAGATTTTTTTGTGAATGCTTACCAGAGGAAGGGGATGTTACGATTCATTGGGCCCCTCTTTTCTTTTCCCTATGACTACTTACCATGTACACCAAAGGACCTTGATCCTCACTGTTTGAGCCCCGCTTGGATTCTTTTCTTTTACCATTGCTTTCCCATTACTGCTTACTTATTTAGCATGACCCATCCGCAGCCGTATTACCAACCTTTGTCTGATGCCATCACATCCACTCCATAGTGACTCAGCTTCTTCATGATTCCATCACTTTTCATCGCTGACTCACTTTCTCTCTTTGCCTACCCTTAACTCTTTGGCTCGCATATATAAACCCTCAATACTCAGGTGTATTCCCCATCTTAGACCTCCTGCAATTTACCTAGTATCTTGGAGTTGCTCTCGGGTCCCCCAGTCCTCATCCTACTGTTGAGTGGACGCTCCCTTCGAACCCTCCATCCATTGCTAGTCCTGTGACATTCCCAAGACCCATTGATCCCTCGGTCCTCAATGGTCCCCAGAACCTCTGCCAAGGAAGACCCTTGAGAGGACCCCCCCCCTTCAATCCAACACCCCCTTGTCCTGTCAGCTGTATAGCAACAGTAAGCCCTCGAACATCTGCAGGCCTACGCTTGACCACGTCGAGCGTAACAAAAGGTCTAAGATCTCCCTTGATTGGCTATCATCATATAAGCCTCCACCATTGCCCACCAATGCCCCAGAAACCCTAGACCCTATCCCGACCTCATGTTGAGGAAGGAAACCCTTGACTCATCAGACACTGACAAACCCTCTTTGGAGAACCCCATTGACACTGAGGAAGACCTCATCATCCCTCAACAACCTGAGGACCTAGAACTCACCCATCAACTTTCTGCAGCACTTAGTATCCCCAGAGTACCCACCCCACCATCCCCAACCCCAGTCAATCGCCAACCGGCATTTACCCTGCCCCCACCCCCAGCCCAAGTCGCCATGATGACCAAACCCACTGAACTCCGTCTCAGAGCCCCTGACACCTTTGACAGCTCTTATGCTGATGCCATGCCCTGGTTATCCACTATCTGGACTTACCTCATCATAAACAAGGCCGTTTATGATGACAACAATAAGAAAATTGCGTACGCCCTGTCCTACATGAAAAAGGGCTCAGCCACCATCTGAGCCTCTACCTTCCGAGAGGAAGCCATCACCACCAACTCCTTCGGAACATTCACTGACTTCTTCACCAAATTCAAGAGTGCTTTCAAGCACCAAGACACCAAGAACCAAGCCATCAACTGGCTCCATTTGGAACGCCTCGTCCCCAAGAAAAATGGATCTTACAGTCCCGAACTCACTCGGCATATTGCCGAGTTTAGAAACAATGTTGCCCTCTCAGGTATCGCCGATCAGAACGTCCTGATCAACTACTTTGCCACTGGTATCCCTCCTCCCCTCTCCCACCGCATCCTCTCCATGGACATGGTCCCCACTAAGGTTGACGAATGGTACTCAAAGGCCGTTCATTTCCAAGTCCAAAACGATCATGCTCAGAGCATTGTTAACCAACATTGTACCCATTCTACCCCCACATACCAGTCCTACCAGACCCCCTCCACCTCCTTCCCTTCCCAGAAAACCTGCGATCCCGACGCTATGAACGTCGATGTGGTCAACGTCCCCAGACCCCCTAAGCTAACCCCCGAAGAATGGGAGCGATGCTTCAAAGAAGGACATTGCTTACACTGCAGGCAAAAAGGCCACCGTGCCGATGCTTGTGGAAAGTACCCCAAGGAACCTCGTAAGACTTTGGTCAAACAAGTCAAACAGGTTGATGACGACCTCCCCAAACTCCAGACCTGTGACGACGATGATGACGATGATCTCATGGTTTGTCATGTCCAATTCACCCTTCCCCCCAAGAAGGATTTTTAGAACGGAGACCTCGACCGATGCAGGACTCTCCTAAAATACAACATGTAACTGTACCTACACTGCCTGGTTCAATGCAAATCCCTGTCCAAATCATTGTACCCTCGCACACGTTGAAAACTGTCAACACCCACACCCTCATTGATAGCGGCACCAATATCTCTTGCATTGATTGGGGCTTTGTCCGCAAAAACAAACTCCCTACCACCTGACTCCCCTCCCCCCTCAATGTCACCAATCACAACCAGGGACCCACGGATAAAGGAGGAGTTCACTTCACTACCAAACTCTTCGTTCACATCGAAGGACTCGCTCACAAAGTCCTATTCTACGTCATGGATTGTGGTTAACAAAACCTCATCCTCAGTCTCCCATGGTTAAAAGCTGTCAACCCCACCATTGACTGGTTTGGTCAAACTCTCTCCATTAACAAGTCCACCGACCAATCCAAGGAGCTCTACAAGCTCCACAAAGTCAACTTGAACCAATACAAAATGCGTTTCCAGCAGTTCAAGCCCTCCCCTCGACCCCCTCGCCACGTCCAAGTAGACTCTGTCTATGATGGACATCTCTACGAATACCTCAACTACGAGACAGAACCACAGTACCTCTGCCATGCTCATGACAACTACACCGTCAACTGCATCATCTGATGTGGGTACCATTTCATCCCCAAAGGCGACCCCCTCATCGCCAAACTCACAAACTCCACAGAGTTGGCCATGGCTGCCGAAAAAGCCAAACCCAAGGTCACCCTCCCCCCAGAATACTCCAACTTCACCTCCGTATTCTCGAAAGAAGCCACGGACCACGTACCCCCCTCATGACCCTATGATCACAAGATCAACCTCAATGAATCTTTCACACCTAAGGTCAGAAAGATTTACCCACTGTCCCCAGACGAGTGCAAAGCTACAGAAGCCTTCCTCAACGAGAACCTTGCCTCAGGAAAGATACACCCCTCAAACTCCCCCCAAGCCTCCCCGTTCTTCTTCATCAAAAAGAAGGATGGCGGACTTCGTCCATGCCAGGACTACAGGTATCTTAATGAACACACGGTTCACAATGCCTACCCCCTTCCCCTAGTCTCCGACCTCATCGACAAACTTTGTGATGCCAAGGTCTTCACAAAGTTCGATGTTCAATGGGGCTACAACAACATCTGAATCAAAGACGGACATCAATGGAAAGCTGCCTTTATCACCCATAAAGGACTCTTCGAACTGACCGTCATGTTCTTCGGTCTCACCAATTCCCCCACCACCTTCCAAAGGTTCATGAACAACTCCTTCCGCAATATGATCACTGAAGGATGGCTCATCATCTACATGGACAATCTTCTCATCTTCTTCCCCAATGAGAAAACCCACACTGAACGAACCAAGCATGTCCTCCAATGCATGAAGGAACTTGACCTTCACCTCAAACTCGAGAAATGCAACTTCACCTCCAAAGAAGTTGAATACCTTGGAATGATCATGAAACCCGGTCAACTTGCCATGGACCCTGTCAAACTTGATGGGATCGCATTCTGGCCCACCCCAGAAAAACTTCGCAATGTCTGCTCCTTCCTTGGCTTCACCAACTTCTATTGGCAATTCATCCCTGATTACTCCTCGGTCGCCCACCCCCTCATCGATCTCACCAAGAAAACCACTCCCTGGGCCTGGTCCCCTGAATGTCAGTAGTCCTTTGAATGCCTCAAAGAACTATTCCTCGCCTGACCAGTCCTCCAACTTCCCAACCTCTTCGCTCCATTTGCTATCGCAATGGATGCCTTCTATCTCATGATGGGATATGAACCCCGTGCCCTTCCCTCAGTTATCACTGACTCCCACATCCCCACCATTGAGGATCGCCTCAAATCCCTTGTTGCCACCTGCAATGAAGCCCTCGCTGCCCATGAACTCGCTCGCCAAGTCATGGCATCCCGAAACCACCACGCCTTCACCCCCTTCACCAAGGGATCCAAAGTCTGGCTTGAGGCCAGAAACCTCAAACGCTCCATCATCAATCCGAAGTTCGCTCCGAAATGCGAAGGACCTTTTATCATTGTCAAGGTGCTATCTCCCATCATCTATGAACTGTGCCTCCCACAATCGTGGAAAATCCACCCAGTGTTCCACGCATCCCTCCTATCACTCTATCGCGAAAACCCCGTCCATGGGCCGAACTACCCTTCTCCACCACCTGACCTCATCAATGGACATAAGGAATATGAAATCGAGAAAATCATCCGCCACCATGGACCCCCATCCTCCCATTCCTTCCTGATCCAATGGAAAGGATACACAGCCGAAGAAGACTCCTGGGAACCCGCATGGAACCTACAGAACTCCGCACCCCTTCTCAACAACTATAAATGTTGTCATTCAATCTCCTTGATCTCAAACAAACCCACACCCCTCACAATCATGTCCATCACCCTCTCTGCACCCTCTCCCATGCCCAGCAATGTTTCCTCTGACATCGCTGAAGCTGGCTGGTTCACTACCACTCCTGCCAATAACCCCCTTGAACTCAGCGACACACCTATCCCGGTGCCTCCCCACTCCCTGATCCAACGCCTTCGCAATGATGTGGAAGGCATTCCTTCTGCATGGCCTGGCTTTAGCTGGACCCACCCTGAACCCCTCATCCCCACTACTATACCCATCCCCCTCGCCCAAATCTCCAACTGCCCCATTCCTCACGCTCTTCTTCCTCGCGCCGCAGTCATCCCATCCCCTCTGGACAACGCCCCAATGTCCGGATCCCCTGTCGGGTTCCTACCCCTCCCCCCTCTTCACCAGCAGTGGATGACTATGAGTTCTTTGTCAGTGCTGAAGCTGATGACAATGAGACCGGGTCTTGTTGTGGTGACTACTAAGATTTCGTCGCAGTTTCACCCATACAATGGGGGTAATATTACAATTCACTAGGACCCCTCTTTCTTCTTCCTCACTTCACTTACCATGGACCTTGGCCCTTGCTGTTTGAGCCCTGCTTGGGCCCTTTCTTTTACCCTCGTCTTTGCAATACCGCTTACTTATTTAGCATGACTCATCCACAGCTGTATTACCAACACTTATTTGATGCCATCACATCCGTTCCATAGTGACTCAGCTTCTTTGCAATTCCATCGCTTTCTATCGCTGACTCACCTTCTTCCATTGACCTACTCTTAACCACTTGGCTCATGTATATAAACCTTTGATACTCAGGTGTATTCGCTATCTTAGACCTCCTGCAATTTACCTAGTATCTTGGAGTTGCTCTTGGGTCCCCCAGTCCTTGTCCTACTGTTGAGTGGACACTCCCTCTGAACCCTCGATCCGTCGCTAGTCCTGCGACGTCCCCAAGACCCGTTGATCCCTCGGTCCTCAATGGTCCCCAGAACCTCCACCAAGAAAGACCCTTGAGCAGACCCCCCTTTGACCCAACGATAGTCTTATGCCAGCCTTAGCCTCCCTATCAAGGAACCCCCTTGTCAGGCCCCCTTGTCCTGCCTGCTGTACAGCGGCAGTAAGCCCTCGAACCTCTGCAGGCCTACGCTTGACCATGTCAAGCATAACACAGAAGGCATCCCCTCTGCATGGCCCGGCTTTAGCTGGACCCACCCTGAACCCCTTATCCCCACTACTATACCCATTCCCCTCGCCCAACAAATCTCCAACCGCCCCACTCACCTCCCATTGTCCATACCTCCCGCTGCACTACCTGTTACACTTGCGCAACGTCTAGTCCCAGTGTGTCCTCAAAGGTGACACAAAGTCCTGTAGATCCAAAGGGTTCTCTGCTGAGACTCGAGACTCAGGCAGGATGAGACTAAATACTGCGTATAATTGTGGAGATCTAGCTGAGGAATATACAAGACAACTACTAGCTATTTATACAGTCTGGAACCATCTCAGAACAGAAGGGCGATGGGACAGGACACATGGTATGTTACAACAGCCTCATGGATCAATGGTAAGAATGGGACAACACTACCATCAGAAGGAGGATGGAAGGAGAAGCGGAGGTCCGTGAACAAAGTGGTTCTGGGGACACATGGTAAGAGTTACAAAAGTGGAAGGAGGGAGGAACAAGGTGAATCAAGAATGGGGATCTTCATATGACCATATGGAGCATAATCTTCAGGGAATAGAGTCCAATAGCATTCTAGAGGTAGTCTGTCTTCAGGCTTCCATTCTGGTAGAAGAGTGTTGAAGAGTTCTGATGGTTCCGGAATTCTGGAACCTTCAGAACCACAGGAAGGTGCGTCGGAAGTGTCGGAACCATGGGAACAAGTTCCGGAACCTTCAGAACTGTGCTCACTTGTAACATTACCCTCTTCTATCTGTTGAAGACCCTCTTCAACTCCTAAAGTCACCTCCTGCAGAGTCTCCATCATTGAAGATGACATTGTCATCATTGAAGTCTTCTGGGTCGAAGCATTCGGCAGAGGAGTGCCCCATTCCATTACAGGAAGAGCATCGGTTGGAGGGACATTCTCTTTGAATATGTCCGGGGGCTTTGTGCTGACAGAAGGGGCATGTGTAAATAGGGCAGTCAGGTCGCAGATGTTTGATACTTTCACATTGGAAGCATGCGAGTTTGTTGGACTTCCTATTTCTGCGAGTTGGTCCTAGGGCAGGTCTTGGGGGAATGGGAATGAGGTCAGGTGACGGTGCCTCTTTCTGGTTTCCTTTTTCTTTTCCTCTGACCAAACTCGTGCTCTGTCCCTCACTTCCTTCAGCCGATGATAGAGGCTTCTTTGGGCCATCTCAAATGGGTAAAACTTGGGGGGTTTGGGGGAGGAAGGTCGTGGCCAATCCTTCTGCCATTTGTAGGGTAGTGTCCCTAATTCTCCCCTCAGCCATGGTGATTCCTCCAAGCAATGGTCCAGTGCTTCCCATGATGGGAGGGTTCTGGGCATGGCTGGTCCCATTAAGTTTCTCGATGATGGGGGTGAAAGAGGGCGATATGGCAAGGTGGTCATGGGCGAGGTCCAGGAGGTAGTTCTCTCCCTGTTCCTCAGTAAGGGCTCGGAGGAGTGGTCAGAGGTAGGGGGCCAAAGCAACTCTGGAGAAGGTATTGATGATTCTGAAGATTCCAAGGTCTGCAAGGATTTGGCAGATTTGAATTCGTCCCTCAGCCAGAGAGTGTTTGAGTGTGTAATCAAGTGATTCTGCTGGTGTTGGATTTCTTCGAGCTCTCTCGTGATTGAGTCTGACAGAGAGTGAGAGTCATTGAAAGGCTGCGATAAGGGGGGGAAAGATGGGTGCTTCATCATAGAGAGGGTGTGAGACGAGGTAGTGGTAGAGGGCTGGGCATTCAAGGACTGATACCAGGAGGGTGTTTCGAAAAATAGGGGGGAGTCTATGTCCTTGGACAGGAGGTAGTTCAGGAACAAAGATTCTGGATATGAGAGGGGGTATACAGGGGGTGTGAAGTCTTGGGGATTCATGGGGGGATTCGAGGGAGTATTCATGGAGTGTGGTCATTGTTCTGGGGACTTTCAGAGTTTTCTCGATCATTTATAAACCTCCAAAAGTTCCAATCCATTTCCGAGGTTAGATTCCGGCTCCCATGTGTTATCACCGGAACCATATCCTTTCCATCGGATGCAGAACTGGCAGGCTCCCTTCCTTCCCCTATGGGCAATGATCTTGTCTATTTCCCATTCCTCTTCCCCATCTATTATTTCTGCAGTAGGTCAGGAAAAGTTGGTTCCATGCTCCCAGGTTTCCACATAAGGGGTTAGTAGGCTGGCATGGAACACGTTGTGGATTTTCCATGTTGGGGGAAGGCGGAGCTGGTAGGCTACAGGAGAGATTA
>JBBPMJ010000445.1:0-27091 GCA_038090255.1 Austroboletus niveus
TAGGATACCCCCATCTTTGGTTTATTCATTGTTTTACCAAGTAACCTAAAGGGCAACCTAAGGGCCTTTCTAGAAGTCCTGATAATATAGCTGCATCAGAAACTATGGATAATCACAATTCTATCCTTTTATTTGGATATTACTATTATTGTCCCTAACAGTACGAAACAGTCCAACTCAATCCTAATGGCATTCTTCCCCATGATGCTGAGTCCTGCAGTTCAACAAAAAAAAAAAAACGAAGTTAAATGCATGGCATTCGGACTTGGTCGTTGCATCTGTCCTGGAACATTTTGCTGACTCTTCAGTATGTAATTTGGTCACAAACATGCTGGCAGTGTCTAAGATTTCAAAACCTCTGAGCAAGAATGGAGTGGAAATCTCAGTGGAAAAAAAGTCTGCGAGCACCGGTCTCGCTGTGTAGGTGATACGATGCTCGTCTCTTGGTGATGTGGTCCTGATGATCTATCATGGAGGCATCCTCTTCCGTTCAAAAGCAAGATCTTGCCCAGCTTCCTGGGAATGGATGCTGAGAATCTGGAAGAGCTGATTGCTACAAGTAGCGCTTAATGGGTTCTGAGGGAGCCGTGAGCGAGCGACGCGTCCTGCTTAGCGTGACGATGGAAAAAACTCGTGTATATTCCTTTTCAACTTGGTGGTTGGCGTGATAGTTGGTTCGTGGCGGTGACCCGGCGAGAGCCGAACGAATTCCGCTTCGTCCAACAATTTTCTTCTTCGATCGTCGTGTCCTAACTATTAGGAATTTCACCCCTTCCACTTGGAATCTTCCCCGTAACACCGAGTGTTTCTATTTTAGCATGCCACCTCTCCCGAGTTCGCTCAGGTTCTAGATCGTCTGACGCGGGAACGGAAGTTCCAGCCCTGACTTCTCTTCGTGCATCGTCTTGTACTCATCTGACGACTCATACATTTTCTATGCATGGATTTCCGTTAATTGGTGTGGAATCATACACGACCGCAGACGTTTCTATCCGGTCTTTTCCTACACTTTAAACAGATGGGAAAAGCACCAGGAGAAAAACGTTTCTGACCCTCACCGTCAGCATAAACGTTCAAGGCGCGGGTTACTAGCGCAGTGCCTGTCTGTCTGGAAATTATTTTCTCATTGCGTTTCAGTGGATGCCCGTCTGATCCGATGCACGGAAACGTGTACGTGCATCCGACCTTGCTTCCAACGACGGCGCTAACCTGTTCATGTCATCTCCCTAGCAATTACGTTAGTCGAGCGACCGCTCGGACGGACGGTCTGTGTTCGATCGATGGGAATAGCGTCGTTCTGCGATCGGACGATACCACCGTTTTCAACAAGACTGACCGAGGATGTAACTTGTTCAGGCTGCAATCCCTGAATCGATACACGACGCACGTCGGATGACGGTTTAGTAGTATTCTTGCTGACGTCGTAATCAGCTTCGATACCGCGCATACACCCGAGGGGTGTGGAACCTGGCCTGCAGTCTGTGAGTGACCAGACGGCGATAGACAATGTATACATGTATGCACTTGACGTACTTAATCTTGTTTCAGAATGTGTTTCGATCATGAAGTAAAGTCGCCGTATTTATCGCGTCTGTTTGTTGTCAGGGTCCGTGATCGTACGTCTTGCAACGAGTTCATCTTCGTCCCCACGAATGCGGTACCAATTGGTTAAACGAGGTTTAAGCAAAACGAGTACCTGCGTGAAAGGAAATGATGATGACAATGTTTACAAGGTGAAATGGACATCGTCGGAGGTGTCAACGATCGGTCGCCCAATCAGCCGACTGTGCGCACTAGTGCAAATGGCTTCAGCATGTTGGCGGTGTCTGAACGCCGTTCTTGTCCTCTCCATATTGCACGATGCCAGTTGCGTGACGGATGACGGGGTAGATTGCTTCGATCTCCTCTTCGTCGGATGCTTTCTGATCTGTACCTATGTATCACGTTCAGGAGAAGCCTCAGAACCGAGTGCAATGCCTACGACTACAAAGCAGGTTTCAGCGTCGCCTTTGTCAAGGCGGTCAGCTTCAGCCCGCGCTTTAACCGCAACAAGGGCGGCTGATAAACTTCCCCACATCGTTTCAGCGAGTCGAAACACGAACCTGATTAGATATGCGATCGAGCGAAGTCCAACCTACATCTCGATCTACTTTTAGGAATGCGGCAGCCGGACGGTTCCTGCGCAAGTCTTGTGTCTCCGGGTAATCACTCGATGTCCCGAGAGGCGTTTTGGCTCACAAGTTCTCGGATTTGGATCGGCCTGCGGCGTATTTCCCGGCTAGCGGGCACTGCGACATCGCAAAGCATATTGGACCTCATTATATCGTCATCGATCTAACGTTTCGTGCGTTGGTCTTGGTCTGTGCGACGACGGTGACTGACTTGGCATGAATTAGGTGATGATTGGGCTGGGAGGAAGAATTATTATGTGGCGGCCGGGTGCCCGTCATGGATCTTTGTCTAAGACATGCACTAATCGCGTTTACGTTGATCTATAAATTTTGTGAGTGCGAATCCCATAGTGTTTTCGCACACCTACTTTCGTATCGATGTGCTGAACATTTACGAGTGACGCGTCCACCTTGAGGGATGGGTGTATACACTATTTTCTTTGTCGTGGGGTGATATCCTGACTTGCGAATTCAAGAGCCCGACACGCATCAATTGTTAGAGGCTATGGCTACTCGTGCTTAAGAATATTGACAATATGGTTCATTGTCGGCAATAGTTACCGAACCCAAAATTCGCCATGGGCTCGTAACAACGAAACGTAACCACGGAAGAGTGGTTCTGGTCGCTTTGATGGGTTCTGATCCAGGCCCGGGGGAGGTGCGCACCCAAGGCGGGGGTTCTTGATGCTTTTTTTCGTCGCGACTCGAACGAGCAAAGCCTCGAAGAGTCGAATACCAGTGCCAAGGCGTGAATTGCGTGATGCAAAATCGTACATATTTGCGATCTGCGACACGCCGGAGTACCCCTTCGCAATGTCACATGCATTTTTTTCTTCTTCACGTCGTTGATTTCTACATTTAGCCTAGTCCAACTTTGCTTATCTTGGCCCCGCATCTTGCAAGGAACGCCCCGAACATTTTGTTATGCACGCTAAATTGGAACCTTGTTTTGCGGGGAGAAGCAGCCGCCGGATTGGCCAGCGCTGGGGTCTGACATGGACATTCCAAACGTAATGCAGTGACAAGATCCTTATGAAGCCTAGCTCATCTCACCAAGTGGAAACGATGCGAACGGGCTTTAAAGTTTTTTTCTGTGATGGCACGACATTACTGTAATTGGCACTGAAACTAGCACCATCATACCTAAACTGCGGACGTGTTGGGCGGGTTGTGGTAAGCACCTGTATACTCATGTAACGTATGCATTTTTCCCAGTCTAGACTCCCCCAGTTTCCTGTCGACGGGCCCACGTAAGTAATTGATTCCTACCCCTCGAGCTGAGGAAGTGCCCCCACCCACCCGGCCAAACCAAACACGCGTCCCAGTACGCTCTATTATTGGTCGCGGACGTTCTTCCTTGCTTTCCTTATAAAAAGGCATGCTCGTGCATGAAACGCTCGTTTGTTGGCTGCTCTCTCACCTTTGGTGCCCTTTATGATCGTGACGAAATCGCACTTCGTGCTCGCGCTCGTCGTCGCCAGTGTCCAAGCCCAGGGCGCGACGTACCAGCTGAGCGAGAGTCTCTCTGGACAAGGGTTCCTCGACGCGTTTCAATGGCTGACCGATCCGGACCCCACTCATGGCGACGTGTGCGTACCCTCATCGCGTCGCGTCATGCATGCTGACATTTCTTCTAGTAACTTCGTCGATCAATACACGGCTCAACAGGGCGGCCTGTGCTGGATCGACGGGGACAACAGTGTCACGTTGAGCGCAGACTCGACTACATGGTTGAGCGGGTATGGACCCGGGCGTAACTCGTTTAGGTTGCAGTCCTGGAATCAGTACACAACTCACGTGGCCATGCAAGTGTCGGTCCGTTCCCCCCAGTTTCATTCGCTGACGCTGCTTCAGCTTCGACATCGCGCATATGCCCGAGGGATGCGGGACGTGGCCTGCTATCTGTGAGTCGGTTATGAACGAACGAATGACACAAGTATTGATCATGTTCCATTTTTAGGGTACGTTTTCCGCTTTGATTGGAAGAGTATGTTGACTTGGACGTTTGCGCGTTCGTCTACAGGGTTCGTGTTGCAATGACTTTCCCTGATCTGTTGACTGACGTCTTTCATAGGAACTTGGCGACGATTGGCCGAACCAGGTTTGATAGGATGAATACCACTATGAGCCCTTCTGAGGATGGATCTACAGGGGGAAATCGATATCATGGAAGGCATCAACAACCAGTCGCCAAGCAGATCAAGTCTACATACGAGTTCTAGTAAGTGGTCCGTTTGCGTCGGATTACAGTTTCTTATCCTGCAGATTGTGAGATGCCAGGATATCAGTGGATGTCAGGGTACGTCTGAGTAATATGTACACGTGCCTCACATTGAAATGGGGCATCTCTAGAACGAACTTGGGGAACAACTGTGACGTTTATGACACGAGCAATACCGGCTGCGGTGTTCTGCTTGAAGACGGCAACAGCTTCGGTCCAGCATTTAATGACATCGGGGGTGGTTGGTGAGTTTCCTAATCTCGTTTTTCGAGAAGGAGAGATGGACGTATTCGATCAGGTATGCGATCGAGCGAAGTGAGACGTACATCTCGATCTACTTTTGGGAACGCGGCAGCGCGAGCGTCCCTGACGAAGTAGCGTGGCCCGGAGGGTCGGTCGATACGAGCACTTGGGTGACCAATCTGATCATCTACGTGGTTCCTTGACGTGGATCGCTTACTAGTTCGCAGGGTGAGCCCGCGGCATTTTTCCCGAACACGAGCTGCGATTTCCCCTCTCATTTCGGAGTTCTCAACATCATGATCGACTTGACCTTTTGTGCGTCATTTGCGTATATGACGGGTGCTATGGCTGACTCGTGCACAAGGTGGTGATTGGGCTGGCAGCAATTACGCATCGTCCGGATGCCCTTCTGACTGTACCGGTAAGGTGTTGTACGAAGGAGAGAGTCGGAGGCTGATTACCTTTTCTGCAGATTTCGTGAATCAAAATCCAGGGGCGTTCACGAACGCGTACTTTAGGTTTAATGCGCTGAATATCTACGAGTGAGACAGAACGAGAAGACTAGATGTAAATAGAGATACGTTGTCTGGTAATGGAACTGTCGGGCCCGGCGTATAATGTCTTAGTCAGCGAGATGAGTCGGCAACTTCCGGAGGAAAAATGTATTGATTTTTTCTGGACGAGTTTTCTCGTCGAACCTCTGTCGGTTTTTTTCTCGCAGCTCCTCAAAGGTTTAAATTGGGCCTCTTGTCCGTTGTAATCTTGTAGACTTTCTTCACGCACCCAAAACGCACGTCCTTTAATCTTTTCTTCGTCCGTACGCTCATCTCCTCGTCCCCCTCCTCAACTGACCCAAAACCCACAGCATTTTTCCATCATGTCTACCCCTTCGTCGATCCATCAGAATGTCGTTCCTTCCGAGGTCGGATGGCAGTTCGTGCCCCAATATTACACGTTTGTCAACAAACAGCCCAATCGTTTGCATTGCTTCTACACGAAATCCTCCACCTTCATTCACGGCACGGAGGGAGAGGATTTGAAACCCTGTTTCGGTCAACAGGTATTCCTCACCTCTTCTTTTCCTCACTCATCGCTCACGTGCTCCCTTTAAGGAAATCCACAACAAGATCACCTCCATCGGTTTCCAGGACTGCAAGGTCTACATCCATTCCGTAGACGCGCAGTCCTCTGCCAACGGCGGCATCATCATTCAAGTCATTGGCGAAATGTCCAACCACGGTGACCCTTGGAGAAAGTTTGTCCAGACTTTCTTCCTCGCAGAGCAACCCAATGGCTACTTTGTTCTCAACGACATCTTCCGCTTCCTCAAGGAAGATACCGTTGAGGATGATGTCAGCGAAGCCGAACCTTCTCCCGCCGCCCCTGTCTCCGAACCTGTACCCGTCGAGGAGCCTGCACCCGAACCTGTCGCTGAACCTGAGCCTATCCGCGAGCTTACCCCTCCTCCAGTCCCAGTCCCCGAAGAGGAGCCTACGATGGTTGAACCTGAAGTTCCATCTTCTCCCCCGGCCCCGGAGACCACCCTGGCGGAGCCCAACGGTTTCCATCATGAGGAACCTGAACCCGAACCGACGACGCCCATTGCTCCGTCGGAGGCGGAGCCTGTTCCGGAAGAATCGCCCGAGCCCGAGCCCGAGCCACAACCCCAGGTGCCTCCCACGGTCCCCCCTACCCCGCCCCCTGCGCCGGCGCAACAACCATCTCCAGCTACCCCCGCCCCTACCAAGTCTGCGCCTAAGAGCTGGGCGAGTCTTGCTGCCACGGACTCGAAACGATGGGGGTCGCAGGTCGCTTTGGAGTCCAAGGGTTTGTCCGAGGCACCTGCTGCTTCTAATGGTCCCGCCCCGTCGAGTGGTACGCAGTCGCCGGCGCCACACGGGCCTTCTCATCGCCCCAGTCAACAACACGGGCCGCGTGACCACCCTTCTGTCACCGCTGTATTGGCGTTGACTACTCCACAGTGTTTCGTCAAGGTAATCATTTACGTGTACAGTGTCGCAGAGTGCTGCTGATCGAGTGTGATCTTTCCAGGGCGTCGTCGACCCCGTCAGTCAAAACCAACTTATCAATACCCTCGCGCAACGATTCGGCCCCGTTAAGGACGTCGAGATCGTGCGGTCAAAGGCGTGTGCCTTCCTTGAGTTCTTGTCGCTCGATGCTGCCAAGAAGGCGATCATTACGTCTTTGCCCCAGAACCAGGGTGGCGAGGGTGGCGTGCGGATCGAAGTTGGGGGTGAAGTGGGTCAAGTGCGCATCTTTGTCGAAACGCGCAAGGAACGAAGCGAGCGGACGCAAAGCCGGCCTCGTGGTGGTCCTCCGATGAACGGCGATTCGCGTGGTGGGTTCCGTGGTGGGCGTGGCGGTCCTGGGCGGGGACGTGGCGGGCCGCCACCTAGCAGCAAGTAGACGCGCCCTCACGGACAGTGGGGAAGCGGCTGTGCATGGAGGGCAAAGCGAGGGATCGAAACCGTGTCGGTATTCTAGGGTACGCACGGTTCTCACATGTGTCTTTATTGGCTTCTATGCCGACCTGCTTTTCTGTCTCTTTACTTATATTTTTTTGTGTCATGTTGTCTTCTCTTGTCACGTTTTCTCATGTTTTACGATGTACATCTTATGCCACCCCTGTCGTCTTTCCTTTTTCATTCTTTTTGGGTTGCATTTGATGTGGCATTTCGTTTGTTTTTTGGACGCTCCTTGCGTGAGGAGTCAATTAGAACAATGAATAAGAGAATAAAACGAGGGCTTTGGCTAAGCGCTGCATACTAAATCGTAGTCAATGTATCACTTCGTCCGTCGGATTGCGAACTGGAAAACGTCTTACTCAGGCACGGACCGCTGGCCTAGTGAGGCTCTACGCTACGGCAATACAGCATTTCAGAATTCACCGCACTTTTGACTACCACACCATGTCTACTCAGCCTGCTGGACATAACTCCGAACCCAAATTGAACATTTCGAATGAAATCACCTCTGAAACGGCTACTAGCTCATTGCTTTATTTTGTCACCCATGTCTGTCTTCCGGCCAAACCTTCTAAGGAGACCGACTCTACCGTAGAAAGGGATTTTATGCTGGCCCATAACGCACGCGCTGCTGCACATGCGTATACTTCATCTTGGCAACTGTGGACTTCTGCAATACGATCAAACTCCAATGGGTAATGTCTAGAAAAGGGGATCGAGGAACTCGTCCTAATCAGCCCATTCGAAGCCGATCGATTGATGGCCGTCATCAGAAAGAGCGAATACGTCCACCTTCATTTATATGCACCTCGCATGAAACCGTCGGACGACCTCACGCTATACTCGATCCCTTCCCTCCTGTCTGACCGGACACCGCCTTGGGGCACTAATTGTCCAGCTGAACGTGTTCTTTGCCGGGAAACTTCTCCAGGACCATAACTCGCATCTCCGGCTATGCCGTTTCCTCGGGGGGCCAACGAAAGACGTGGGATACGATGAAGTAGTACAGCGTAATCTGACCAAAGTTCTTGGCAGTTTCGTAAAGAACGAGGTCACATTCTCAACCTCACCGTTGCCTTTCGTGATCGCATTGCTTGCAATTCGGACGAGAGGAAAACCGTTTGTACAGACACACATGGGCAAGATTCTGTATGGGCAGCCACTGACAACAAATGACTTTGACCGGCCACGGTCAGTCATATGATATTGTCCTTTTCTCCGATCGTTTCGTAGATTTTGCTTGTGAATTCACAAATACTTTCGTTACTACCTCAAACATCGTGTTTGGGCCACTGACGCCTTCCTTCTCTCTGGGGGTTCTGTCTCGTTCATGTCAGTGACGTCACCATCACTGGCAGACAGTGGCGCGTCGGCCCATCTGCACATCACCACTCGGTCGGACTGCGCAAAAGACATCTCATCAGTACCCCCCATACGCGAGACGCCACCCCCCTCACGCACCCAAACGTGCCACTTTGGGGCACGGGTATCAATGGCAGTGCCTTCGCGTCCGCCGTGTCTAGATGGACCTTGTTCCCCCACCAGTTTTGCACCACAAACCCAATCTTGCCATTCTTGGGATACTGGAGCAAGAAAAAGACGAGGACGACTGGTACTGGGTCAGCCTCCTCCTCAACGACGAAGAGTGAGACGTACAGTTGTACTTGGTCCACCACGAAAACCGGTGGCGCCGGATGTAGTATTGAAAGACGAAGCCCACGGGACAAAGTTGAGTGGGCTCACAGACGGGAAGTCGGCTAGACCGTTGAACACGACGGGGAAGCTACGAGGGAAATGACGACGGGGTGAGCGACGGTGTGCGTGCCCAACGGAGAGGGAAATATACTTGACGTAACGAATAAAGCTCCGAGGCCACTTGAGCTGGATCGCGTACGCGATAACTGGGCAAAACGCTCCGATGAGAAACCCATAGGTGAGCGCTGCACGGAATGAACCCTGAGCGTGGCACGTGTGCAAGAGAGACGACGCGCACGGCTGTGAATCTGTCCGGTGGAAAACATGCGCATGGGACCGATGACGCCCCAGACGATACTGGCGGTGCCAAACACCTCTGTGTTCGGGCACATAAATTTGTCCTTCTGTGTCGTGCTGCACATGTCTGGGATGTTTGAGAACATCCAAGCTTGGACGCCGAGTTGAACCGTTCCGGTGAGGACGGTGGCGACTACCTGACCTATATGCGAGTCAAGGATGTAGCTCGAAATGCTAGAACGCGATCGATAGAACGAACCCCAGAACATGGCGCGAGGAGGCATCTTCATGTAGTGACCGAGCTTGAAGTCAGCAGCAAACGTGAGTGCTGAGGTGATGTTAGGGAAAACGCTCGTGACACACTCGATCATCGCAAACAACGCTCACCTTGAGACATGGTGGTGTATCCCCACGTCTTGAACAACATCATCGCGATTGGCCGACCGGGGAGGACATATCCGACTATCAGTTCTGCAATCACACTGACGGATTGTGGTTAGTGGCAGTGATGGCAAATTTTTTGACGGAGAATTCACTTGAGACCAACACGTTGGTTGGTGATAGCTAGAATCATTCCGATGGGTATCGCGTAAAATGCCGCTATATCGAGGATCAGCATCCACCTCGCGACGTGAAAGAAATCGTGAAACCTACAAAGTAACAAGGAGAGACAGAAAGCCCACACGGGTAATTCTGTATGCCAAATCATAATCAAGATGATGCCGAACACGAACATCGACACTGCAAAGTGGACGCGTGAACGGGACGTAGTGGTGGCCAGCAAGTAGCAAGAAGTTGCTTGACTTACAAAAGATGATTCCATACCACCATTCAGGGACCTGTTCGTATTAAGACATCAAACGCGCATGAACGTCGGGCTGTTCCTGCATCGAACGTCTACTCTGGATCCAGATATTTTCGCGAAAGTGCAACAGCGTATGTGTCAACGTGGCAGTAATGGAAGCGAAGGAGAGTCCATAACACATGGCAAAAGATAGCCTACAGTGAGGTGAACTTTGGGCGAGACACAAAGTTTCACACGACGTACGGAAGGAAAAGTGGGCTGTATTCCTCATACGCAGTGACGTTGAACGATGCATCGGCGTTGATGATACGAGTGACGTTGTATGGATTAGCAGTGTTATCGTAGGATATGCGTCCGGACATTCTGTCGGCGACGCTCTTCAGCGCTACCAAGGATCAAGCGGAAACGTGCAGTGGCACGTACGGCAAATATTGACTATACCAAGTGTTGGTATAATAGAGTATGGGAGTGACGATCCCTGTGGAGACGCGAATGACCACCGCAAGGCAGAACAGATTGAACAACAGACTTACACACGATGATCACGAAACTGACCATGATGTTGGCTTCAACCCACCAAGGCGTTGCAAGGGGGCTAACTAGGCCACGTTCGACAATGCAGCGTCAGCAAAGCAACCGAGATACTCACCGATAGATGTGATCTGAGCCCAGTCGAACGTGACGAGACTCATCCCCAGTCCGCTAAAGTAATTAGAAAACTGGTTCACGACGATGTTGTTCAGCGCAATCCAGCACACCCAGGAAAAGTAGGAAAGCGCCTGGAAAAGATACCCCGGAACGAAGTACCAGCACGTGCCAGCCAACCATACATACAGAAAGAAACGTTTACGCGAAATCCCTCCTCGAGAACCCATACCAGTGTAGGATTTCCCATAGAGTGTATTGAACAGGACACATACCACGAGATTAGCTGGCCAGACTGGGTTAAAGACGTTGGTGAGTGGAGTATACTTCCCAAAGGGAAAGGGGCGCACTCATAGTGGAAGGATGCACGAGGAATCTACGCAAAATACCACCGATGGAAAACCCGATCAATTGCGTGGACATCACCAACATCCATTGATCTGCAATATATAATTTAAGATCAGATATGACATATCATCTGTAGCATGTAATGTCTACCCTGGGGCGACGCCCCGAAGGACAATAGACGCGGAAAAAAAAAGTATTATCGAGTGGTATTTCAGGTACGTGACCGACAAGCACAACAAATTGTCGAATGAATCGCACCTACACCCGAAGCTGAATGTTTGATTGTAGTACGCCCGTTGAACAGGAACAATGTCCGTCTAAAGGGGGGACATTTCAGCTAGTAGACGTGACGACCATTCAACACTACATACCGCATATGCCGCTGTGAATGAAATCGGTCATTGCGCCGAACGAAGCAGTTCAATACACGTACATCCCGAGCCGACAGTAGTCGTGATCGTAAGGAACACGTGCTCTTTGATCGTGAACGGACCTGGGTTCAAAGAAACTCCGAAAATACACCAATTAGGGACCACCTACTTGAACGTCAATTTACACGAAGCTGACAGCATTGCATCAACGTACCGCGGCCCAAGCATGACCCACCGGGAGCGATATCAATACGGCAACAGTGCCTGACACCGAGATGCTGGGATAACGGAAAAAGAAGAACTGGTTCATTCCAGCCAGTAAGACAGCCAAAATGAGGCCTTGTCGAAGGCGTCAGCATATGTAATGTTGGCCGCAAGTACCTACATACCCATCGCCCAGGTCCGGATGGTCGACGCCGGCATTGTCGGATCGTCCGTGTTGGCCACGGCCGAGCGTACCTCGGGATACGGTGAATCGTCTTCTATCAGCCCGTTCGGTCGCTCGTTAGATCGTCGTAGAATCGACCATGCTCACCCAGTATCTCAGTATCCTCGTGATCGATGTTAGGATCATCGAAGTCGGCGATACGCGCGAGTTCTATTCGAGGTCAGACTCTTGAGAGGTGCACCTCGAAAACTGTTTACAAACGCACCACTCTCCGTCCTTGCCTCTTTATAGTCTTTAGGAGTCAGGCGGTGTCCCTCAAGATCACTAGACATGGTGCGGCGTTAGTAGAAAGTTGTTCTACAGCCAAGACAGACTCTGACAGAGACAGGAGGCAGGAAGGACGTCGAGATCTGAGAAGATGGCCCTTTAATGTGGAGACAGTAATTTCATAAACATACGAGATCTCCACGCTCTCAAACTTCCGGAGACTTCGCAGATTCAGATGACGATAATGCTCTAGAACGTTACGTGTGGCACATCCCCGGAAAGCGTGTTTGAGCCAACGGCGAGCATTCAATACGTCCTATTCGGATAGTTATTAACAACAGGTTAGGAAGGTCGAAGATAGGTACAGTACCCCCACCCAGCACTATAGTGGTTGCTGGGTTGGGCATTCTGCATACCTTATTTTTTTTTTTGCCTGTAGGCTGTGTCGTCGTCAACTGTAACTGACTACGCAGATCGGCGACGAGCAAAAAACTGCACCACTGATCTGTAAAACAGCTGAAATGAAACAGCTGTTCGGTTGGAAGTTAATAGCTTACGTGTCTTAGGCGCTTCTGTGCTGGACGGTAATTGTGATTGGTCGATCTAAGGCATGTTCGTACCCCAAACCCAAACCTGAAATAACTGAAACTATCACACTCGTTGAGGTGACCCTCACTGAGCGCTTAGGAATGCCGATGGCAGTATTCTCGATGGGTGCCATCAGTCGCCTGTGAGTGCGGATACTTACATGGACAAGTGACACAGTCTTACTAGAACGTTACGAACGATGATTCAAATGCATGAACGCCATCACGAAGTGTCTTTTTCAGTATCCTTGACAGCTTCACACAAAGACTAATTCAATATCATGAATTCCCCAAGATTAACCACTACTTATCTTCCGTGGTGTGGTCCAAGCGTCAGATAATTTCGCTTCGTCCTGCGACGTGTCGAGCAATAACCGACGCTTATCAGATAATCCGGCACCAGAAATTTTACATCAAGTAGTTGTGACTACTAGTTGCGGTTCCAGCTGATCGTTGACTGACTCGAGTTTCATCGATCCGGTTTGCAGGCTGCTGAAACGCTGACATTTTCATAAACAGTTTATATAGAAATTATGCGAGACACTGGCGTGTCAAAAAAAGTTCACCGTGAGTCAGACTCAAACTGCTTTTTCTCGTCTGGCAAACTTATGCATAGAGATGGCCCCGCCGCACTGGAAATGTCTGAAAACGTTAAACAAGAGAAAAAGATGTAGTCCTATCACTCACCTGCACTCTCAGGTCCCCAGGCCCCGGGATGACCTCCCTGGCAGGCAAGGACCCCGTTATGATTTATCACCTTTTATTCGAGAAATTAATATTCATGCCTTCGCCCGCGAAAGCATTCGTCAAGATCTTAGTACATCAGTCAAGCAAGGAGCCAAGAACCTGGCAATGGTCCAGCAACGGAAGCCGAGGTGCTCACTTGCGGGCGCGATCTATGCCGGTTGCAAAGCTGGTGATGACAAGAAAGAAAGAAAAGTAAGCATGAGAAGGATAATACACATAACAAAGCACTGCAGCAGGATGAGGAACCGAAGAGGTGTATTTGAACGAATCCTGGCATGTGATCATGAGCCATCCAAGCTCTTTGTATACTGGCCAGTAAACGAGGCAGTAATTCTGACTGGCTTTGTGGCCTTGCCGGCAGTTCAAGCTAGGCTGGCACAACTGACCTAAGTTCAAAACTCACGGAACATCGTGATATAGCAATCATGCATCCATTCTGTAAAGGAGATCAGTTTAGTTCCCTCAAGCTATCCTATGATTCGGCATGAGCGAGGTGTGTGGTGGGTTGTTTTGGACGCTGTCATGCCCAAGGACTGAATCAGTGGGAGCTCCAAGAAAAAAGGCAAAATGCATGTATAGTTGCTGCCTCCGTCATAAATCGGACGTCGGCGTACGCGTGGAGCGGCTTTTGCATACATATTTTCCTTGCTTCTTCGTGTCTTATGTCCTTCATTCTGTCGCGTTTCCTTGCCAACGATGCATGCGTCGATGTCAAAGAATCTTGAAGAATCAGAACCTTCGGAAGTTGGAACAGTCTCGTACCCACCACCTCAACGACAACCAGAGAGCACGAGTAACGTGACGACGCCCCAATAACACAGCCTTGACGATGACAAGGGTTATAAGGACGGCAACAGGTAGGGCACGGATGATAGTGACAACGAAGGGTGGCAGTGGCAGCGCATAAGTACTGACGTCACCCCTCGCGACTATCACAGACGACAACACTGAAGGCGCGAGCACTCGACGACGAGGATGAGGATGATAGCGAGGGTGTCGACCACAAGTTTTGGCGCGACCCGGCGACGGACAGGATACACGCCCACCACGAGGCTCCACAGCGACGACGAGGACATCGGACGCAAGGAACGCGATGGCCACGCCTTCCCACGGTTGATGAAAGTGAAATGCTGAGCGCCAAAATCAGTAATATATGTTTTACTTGCGAACGTTCCGATCCTGATCCAGTTTGCTAGTTATACTGTCGAGGATCGCGGTCTTGTTTCCCCTGGTAGCATCATGCCTTCATTGAAGACCGTCTGGTAGGAATCCGAATGTTGCCCGAGCATCTCACTTTGCTGGTGATCCTCTTCAGAATTGATTTCAAGACGCCCTGGCCATCGACTACGATGTATACATCTTCACGCCGATCAAAGCCTCCACGCGGTTCTCAAACCATTTTCACTGTCATGATGCGCCTTTTTCCTTCTTTACCCCGGTAGGACTTTACTACCCACGGGGGTGCGTGCGTCTCGGTATGTACTTATCTGAATCAGGATGCTCCAATTGCAAGAGGTGAAACCTACCATGATGATGATCAGCACGTGATGGTGACAACGTCAGGTGAAGTTCAACGTAACGCTTTGATTTCCAACCAGCGTCTATGGCCGTCACCGAAAAACGCGGAGGAACTCTGCAAACACGGAGCGCGAAAAATCGATGAGAAACAGACAACGCTGGGCCATGCACGAAGCTCGCTACCATCACGATATCATATCAGAGACCAGCCAGCCGCCCTGAGATGTGATTGAAAGGCATTTCCAATCAGATCGGAATCGCTTTACATGAAATGGTCCTATTGGATGCCTCGGAATCTTGGTGTGTGACGGTGTGTGCGTGTGTGCGTGCCGTACAGACGGACGAATCCTTTTTGCCTTTCTCGACCCAATCGACAGATACTTGTGGACGTGCGTGCTCGTAATTCTGATCAGCTGCCTCGCGGATGTCCGTTCCAACCCCGAGGCTATTCCCCTTGTGGGTGATGGGACCGTTGACCATGGCAACAATGAGATTTTCGACGGCATCGCCATGGCAAACGAAGAAAAAAAAAGTGTCGTCAACTCCAATAATCTGGCAGGGTCCCGGTGGACGACGATAAGTGGAAAAGACAAGCATTCCAAATAAAGCAACTCTGTACGAAAAAAACGTGGAGTGGATACGCGTGAAAAAAAGGACGAGAAGCTGGGAAAAAGGGAGATCTGTTCTTGTTCCACAGCGCGACACACAACAAAAAGCCAAGTTCGAGGCTGTCCTTACAATTAAAGCGGTCTTGTTCTTTCTTCTTGCTCGACTCAAGTTCCCTCTCTTCCTCACTCCTCGTCAACGAGACGATGCCAGACAACTCGAACCACGCAACTGCTGCTGCCGCCCCATCCCAGTCCAAGTCCAAGCCCGGCCATGGGTCGTCTCAAGCACCCGCCCCGCGCAAAGTTCGCTTCAACGTCGGTGCGCCCCGAACCATCTTTCCCTTTGTTTGCGCTGACGTTGCACCACATTTCAGGCACGCAATATCAGGTTCTTGATGTCGTCGGCGAGGGCGCCTACGGTATCGTATGCTCTGCTGTACACCGTCCCAGCGGACGCAAGGTTGCCATCAAGAAGATCGCACCCTTTGATCACTCCATGTTTTGTCTTCGAACTCTGCGCGAACTCAAGCTCCTCAAGTTCCTCAGCGAAGCAGGCGTGAGCGAAAACGTGCGTGGCGTCTTCCTTTGCGTATCGGTTGCTGATACCCCCGGCAGATCATCTCGATCCTCGACATCATCAAACCCCCATCGATCGAGGCGTTCAAGGAAGTCTACCGTGCGTTCCTCGTACTTTAGATTTGGCCCCGACCCGCCTGACGACGCGTCTCAGTGATCCAGGAACTGATGGAGACGGACATGCATCGCGTCATTCGTACGCAGGACCTTTCAGACGATCACGCGCAGTATTTCATTTACCAGACCCTCCGCGCGCTCAAGGCGCTCCATTCGGCCGACGTCATCCACCGCGATCTGAAACCGTCGAACCTGCTCCTCAATGCCAACTGTGATCTCAAGGTGTGCGATTTCGGACTCGCTCGGTCCGTCAAGACCGCCGAGCCCTCGGGGACCGAAACGGGGTTCATGACGGAATACGTGGCAACGCGGTGGTATCGCGCACCCGAGATCATGCTCACGTTCAAGCAGTATACCAAGGCGATCGACGTGTGGTCCGTTGGGTGTATATTGGCTGAGATGTTGTCCGGGAAGCCGCTGTTCCCTGGCCGGGATTACCATCACCAGCTAACGCTCATCTTGGACGTACTTGGGACGCCGACGCTGGATGAATTTTATGCTATTACCACGCGTCGATCACGTGATTATATCCGAGCACTACCTTTCCGAAAACGAAAGCTATTTGCACAATTGTTCCCCAACGCGAACCCATCGGCGATCGACTTTTTGACGAAGACTTTGGTAAAGCCGATTATCTTGACTTTGAGGCACTGAGGTCGAATCGTTTCATAGACATTTGATCCAAAGAAACGGCTTACTGTGGAAGAAGCGCTCGCTCACCCATACCTCGAAGCATACGTACGCTTCCCCTTGTTTGCGCTTGCAGTGTCGGATGGTTTACCTGGTTTTGCAGCATGATCCAGACGACGAACCCGTTGCTCCACCTCTGGACCCCGAGTTCTTCGAATTTGACCGTAAGTACTCGCGTTTGGACCTTCGAGCTCTCGTTCATCATGTCATTCTAGTACACAAGGACGATATTAGCCGAGAGCAACTCAAACAGCTGCTATACGACGAAATCATGTCCTTTAGCCCGGCACCCATCACCTAAGTAAAACTGTATATCAAACGTGCCCGTCGGCGGACAATGTATGATCTCACGACAACTATTTGGATGTATTGTTGGAAGGCCGTGTATTGCTTTATGTCTCGAGGCTCGTCAGAGGGCCGGCTGAGCCGTTGCTTGGTGGCGTTGCTGTCATTTCGAACGTGTTTATGTCGATCGTCATCACTTTTTGGTGCTGTCTTTTTCATTATTTGGGTACTTTCCCTTCTTTTTTTCGTCTTTTGGAAAGCACGACCTTCCTCTTCACTCTCTTGTTAGTCTGATCCAACCTGTGATATATATAAACGCATCCACTCATTAGACATTGGAACATGTCGAACAGTAAGGTATGAGACATGGTGGTCATCTAACATGACTGTTCGCCAGTAACTGGTTTCTTGGTGTATCCGCTGCAGCATTCGGAGGGGGCACAGGGACTGCATTTGAATTTGGGTTCCTCGTGTATCTCAATTTCTTCTGGTCGCGTTTGACTCTTGGAGCATCCATTGCCACTACTGCAGTGCTGGGTGGAGAGTGCACAAGAACCGACTTCTTTGGGGCGCGACTGCATCTCAATTTCTTCTCGCCGTGTCTTGTCTTCCTTTTTAGAGGTTTCACCACAGCACTGAGTGGAGAGCGAGCAAGGACTCGGTTTCTGTTCCGACTCCCTTTTCTGCGCTTCTTCTGCGGGAGCCCCCTTGTCCCTCGGATGACAGCTTTCACAACACCCACCGTCAAACGCCTCGCTCCTTGCCCACCGAATCATCTTGACGCCCTCCCAGCCAAACAACATCCCGATCACGATCGCCGTCGCGCCGTCGACCCACCACCCGCCTCCCCAAACACGATACACGAGCGACCCGACCAATAGGACGATCGAGAGCTCCATGCATGCGAGCGAGCACAGCGCCTCGCTGTTCACGGCGCTCGAATCGAGGGCCCGCGCAAGAAAGCGTTTGGCAAGGTAGAGCACGAGCATGAGCGCCGTCGCGGTCGCAGCGATGAGGAGCGCAGGGAGGTCACTCGAGGGGCGGTCACGTGCGACGAGAGCAGCGGTGGACGTTCCAAAGGCGGCGAATGCGAGGGCGACGAGGAGCGCGCCGATGGTGGTCGTGACGATGCGTTCGATGCTGTGCGGGACGTCGTTGGAACATGGGGGTGTGTTGGAATTCGGGGGCGCTTACCGGACGACGTGTAGGGAAGACGTACGGTTCGTGCGTTGTTCGTCGCCTGGGCGGACGACGTCGATGAAGCGCCAGGTGACGAGGATGGCCGAGATGACTTCGACGGCGGATTGGAGGCCGTAGAAGACGAGGGCGCGCGAGGACGATTCGGCGCCGAAGACGATGGAGACGACGCCCTCTGCGGTGTTGTAGAACACACTAAAGATGCTGATTGCGATGGCGTATCGCTGCAGCGTACGACGACGGCGAGAATCAGAGGTCATGACGGTCTTTGAGCAAGGATCACCATGGTGGGAAAACCGGAGTCGAGTATGTTTGTCAGTGACAGCCCTAGCATCACCAAAATTGCACAAACGAGATATTACCCGATTTGGTACGATGAGTCAGCCCGCGTCCTCACATGATTGTCCCTTTAATTCGAAAAACATGGGCGGTGGCAGTGCCCAGACGAGGGAGTGTGACCCACCGGAGAACCCCGGGTTCCACTCGGTTACCGTAAATGGAAAGTGGCAGTGCACGCCCGCCCAGCCAGGTGAGTGAGGGGCCACGCCCGCCTACCCGTCCCTTCCGACCGTTTTCTCTCGCCGCCACAGCGAGGGAGAACGACGGACGGGGACGCTCGGCGCTCCCAGGGAGGGCCGAAGAGGAGGCGCACGAGGAGAAAATTTTGTTCGTTTTGGGTGCCACGTACCATGATTCTGTGAGTCGTCCGACCGGCCAGCGTGAAGGCGAATAAAAAGAGCCCTATAATCAATTTGACAATTTCCTGATGAAACAAAAGCTGACCAGCAGCAAGTCCTTCATAAATATGAATGTGTACTAGTAGAAATATAGATTATGGGCAACTCCTGGCACGAGAGAGAACAAGTACAAAGTTTGTTGTATATTGAAGCAATCAGGTCCCAGCATGTGACCTGAGACTGCATTGGGTTGGACTGCACATCTTGTGTCGCCGAGACAAAATTTGTCAACTATGAAGTATCCTATCTCAGAGCACTTCGCCAAGTTGGCACCTATACATGCCCTATCGCCATCTCTGCATGAGGTGCCAATGTGAATACTTTGATAAACCAGGTTCGTCTGACTGGCAGAGTTTGCACTGCTGTAAAGATTAGACTGTGCCGTAGAACTAGCACGAGTGTCACCCTCATCACGATGGCATTAGCGAACATCCTTTACTCACTTTTGCCTGGCAAATTTCATATGTTCATGTTCATGTATATCATTGTGTTCGATCATTGAACCATTCCTAGTAAGCATCAGCCTCGTTGCAACTTGGGAAAATGCCTTGCCCACTGTTCCATGTGGCCATCATCATATGTGCGGTGATAAGGGAGTGTCCCAGCAGGGACGAAGAGGGCAAAGGAGAGTGTACTGAAGAAGCAGGACATAGTAAAAAAAAGCATCTCGCAGAGATGGAGAGCAGGGAGAGGAGGCTCACGTTTTATAGGGTCTCTATTAGTTGAGTTATGCGCTCAGTCGCAGATAATTGATTGACTGACGCCCCCACCCGGAGCCAATAAGCGCTTTCGCCTGACATCGTTACCCTTTCTCTCCCTTCCGTTCTCCCTTCCCTAGCACTCCGTATGTAGCCAATAGTTTTCTTGTCATCACACAATATAATTGTTGCTTCCTACTCGATTGCATCTCGCAGTTAAGACCAAAGATATGACCAGTGGAAAACAAGTCCGGTACCCACCTGTTTTGGTTGCTAGCCCTCCGGGAGGTCGAGACTATTATAGCAACATCAAGGTTTGTTGATCCCTTCTTCAATTCGACGAACCTCCTTCTCTTTCTGTGGATGTGGCTTCCAGGTTTCCAAATCTGTATTCCATCATCAACACGTAGTGTTCCGGCAAGTCATACCTGCAATTGACAGCAATTACTATACGTGTTGATCAAACCGGGCATTTTTGTCGGAAGTGTTGTGGCCCGGAGCAAAATCACTGATCCAGGCCATGAGAGGGTGACCTGGAATTTGGCGTCGAGGCTGTAACGTGTTTAGTCGCTTATGTTCCAGCGTGCACGCGGCGCGGATCCAGTGGTTATATGACAAAGCTAGTGATAACAAGTAGATAAAATGGCAGGGATAGCAGGAGCAGAATAAAAAATGCTACACACCTACAGTACATGCCTAAAATAGGGTAACGTCTGACTGATGATAAAATTGGTTTATATTGGGCTGAGGTTATGCACACATGTGAAATGTTTTCCATCCTCTGTTTGCCGAGGGACCTATCAATCATGTACGTTACCATCATTTTCATCGATCGATCAGGATTCAGGAAGGTAGCTACTAAGGCATCCCACATCATGATTTGTATGTGCTCAAGCTGTCCGGTGTATCGTGGGTGCGGTCGCTCTGTTTGAATGTATGTAAGTGGAAACCTGCCGCAGCCAACGGCGGGAAACACTGAGACGAGCGGCCATTTTCGTTGCCTTTGGGTGTGCCATAGCCATCTGCTTCAGAAGACGATTTCTCGGACATACAAGATCCAGTAATCTGCTGCCCCCTGGGCCTCCAGGAATACCTTGGGTCAGAAATGTTATTGGAATGGACGCAAATGCGCCGTGGTTAACTTATCACAAATGGGCAAAAGCATACGGCAAGTGATCTGAGTGCTGAGACAACACTTTCTAGGACTCACAAAGTTATAATTGCAGGTGATCTAGTTCATACTCGAATATTAGGCCGGAATATCGTCATCATCAACTCGGAGAAAATCGCTAAGGATTTACTGGATAAACGTTCTTCAAATAACTCGGACCGACCCCATTTTATTACCAACGATCTGTAGGTGTGACTCCCGCACTGAGAGTTAAATGGTGACTCATCAATGATCTTAGGTGTGGAATGAACTTCAATTCCGGACTTTTGCCTTATGGAGATAGATGGCGGCTTCGTCGACGGTTTTTCCACCAAACATTTCGGAAGGATTCGGTGTCCAGATTCTTGCCTTTTCAACACAGCAAAGCATGTCATTTTCTGCGACAGTTGCTCCGTAACCCCGAACAGCTGGACAAATATGTGTTCGAGTACGTACCCGAATGAAACACTGACAAACATGACATGACAGTTTGATAAGGTACACGGCCGCAATAATTCTCAAAAGCACATATGATTATGACCCACCGTCTCCAGATGACGAGCTTATCAAGACCATATTAGAGCTGCAAGAAATCGCGTTGTTTATTGTGCGTCCCGGCATCGCGATCGTTGTTGACACCTTCCCGATGTGTAAGTCGATCAAATGTCTGTTTTGATTGTCAGCGAATATCAGTTTCCTCAGTGCTAAAGCTCCCGGCATGGTTCCCTGGGATGTCATTCAAAAATAAAATGACGACTGCGAGTAGACTCGCGAGATGCTATGTCGAAACGGTATTCAATTATTCTCTACAAAGAGTGGTGGGTTTCACATACTAGACTTCCTCGTACGTGCTTGATTAACCGAAAGCAGGACAGCAGCGCCACGTCATTCTTAGTGCAGGATGCACTACGAAGCATGGAAGAAAGTGGCACGTCGTCGGACATATCTTGGATCACAGCACTAAAGGAAGCCGCCGCAACCAGTTTCTTGGGTATGCGTTTTATATATTGACTTTCATTCTTCTCATTCGCGCATGTCTCCTCTCGATTTTAGTTGCGTCGGAGACAGTACGTGACGTCGACCTGTCAACAAAAATATGATTAACAAATGCTGTAAAACAGTTTCATGCTGTACTGTCAGCGTTTTTCCTCATGCTGGTATTGAACCCAGGGGCGCAGGAAAAAGCGCATGATCAGATCGATGCAGTGATAGGCAAGGATAGGTTGCCAACAATAGACGATCGACCGTTCTTGCCATTGGTGGATGCCATTTTTCGGGAAACGCTCAGATGCTGCCCCGTCTTTCCGCTGTGTATGCAGCTGTCCTATTTGATCATCTCTTGTTTCAATCTGATATATACCCGCAGCGGTCCCCCATACATCTGTGGACGATGACGTATATAATGGATTCCACATTCCAAAGGGTTGGTGAAACCCTTCGAAGGATTCACTGATTCCAGTTCTCGGGTTCCATGTTCTTCGCCAACGTGTGGTCAGTCGAGGTCTGTATTATCCAAAAGCGATTTCGTTGAGCGGTTCTACACAGGTCAATGGCGCACGACGAAACCAGGTATCTCAACCCACACGCATTCATGCCCGAGCGATTCCTCAACGAGGATGGCTCCCTGAAACCCAACGACATTGAACACATCGCGATCGGATCCGGTAGACGGATGTGTCGGAATGCATCTCGCAGACGTGTCCGTGTGGGCGATAATGGCAAAGGTGTTGGCAGTGTTCAAGATATTGAAGCCTCTGGACAAGAGTGGCGAAGAGGTCCCGGTGGAACCAAAGTTTTCGAGCGGATTATCGATGTAAGCGCAAACTTAACTTATTCCGATTAACGTGTTCATCATAGTTTGGATAGACATCCGCTTCCATTCAAGTGCAGAATTGTGCCCAGGTGCCCTGAGATGAATGCAGAGAAGCTGGAAGAGCTAGTCGCTGGCAGTGCGTAGGGAGTAAGATTGTTTGTGCAAGTTTGTCCAACTAGTGTGCCTAAGTTAGCTCGAACTCCTCATCCACAACTTTTCGTCTTGTTGTCTATAACCATGCTTCCACCTTGTAAACTCTTGTTATGACGCCAAATGAATCCTGCCCACCGGGGCTATACTTGGGGATGACCTCGCGAATGAGTTAGCGGAAGGTGTGTGTACTCATGTGCGCTTTACGAAGGGACTTGGCTATCCATAGTAAGGTACGCTGAACCTGGACGTGGGTGCTTCGGCGGTGTCAAACATGTTTGCTGATCTGAGTCAGGTCTCTGATAGGGAATGTCTCAGTGGCGCTGAGACACTGTCAGTGGGAGCGGCGCCGGAGCTGCTCCAATGATAACGTATTTTGCTATTTACAGACAAACGGCCTTCGAAATCAACATGAATGGAAGCCTAGCTATCATTGCTGTCTTTTCCTACGTCGGCACTCAACGATAAGCTCGCCCCGCCAGTTGCGCCGGGCCAATGTGCCTCTCACGCCACGGGCTAAGTCTCATCCGAGTGTCCAATTATTCACTGACAACGTGCAAACTTTAATTTCATGTGGCATTTCAGGTCTATGATAAGCCAATCATCCAGCTCGTGCTCGACAGCTTGCTCGACGTCATAAATAGTAACCTCGGGGTCGGCTTCATATGCCTCGTCGAAAAACTTTCCATCTGCAGACAGGAAATCATCCAGAGTGCCACGACGACGACAACTAGGATGGAAGGCTTTGTCAACAGGTTCGCGGGGATGATTTGCAAGGGCTCTGCGGATGTAATCCACACTGTGTTCGAGCGAGAGTCGAGTATCCCTAATGAGATCCTCTTGGGACGGATTTCGAAATGGGGATGACCGGGCACCGAGTTCCATCGATCTGGCTTCATAGATCTCTCGAAGGCGAGCACATGCCTTCTGTGCCACCCGAGAGAGCCAGTCAGGAATAGATGAGTCGAACTTCTTCAAGCGATTAATGATTTTGGAGCCGATCGAGTGGAGTAGGTCTGAGGGGAGAACAGAAAGGTTTTTGTCCGTTGTGATGATACAGATGAAAAATAGCATGAACGTTTTGTACGCTAAGCGTCCAAGGGGAGAGCGTTCAAGAGACATCTGGATAGCGACTTTGACGAGAAGCCAAACAGACGAGCGTCGCCAAAGAGACTTTGTCGAACTGTCGCAAACATGATCACGGACACGTTTGACAACACGAGGTACGTCAGCAGTGCCACCAGCATCTTGAAAAATGTCCGAAAGTAACGCGATGTATTGTACGTAAGGCGGAAGGGAATGATGATCAGATTCGAGTGCATCAGGATGAGAGAGGATATCGGCAAGTCTAGTTTGGAAATCTCCGCAGTCGAACAGCTCGTTGGCTATCTTGATCGCACACGCGGGGTAAGCGCGCGAGGTTTCTGCGGTTTCAGGTACAGTATTGGACCGGCACTTGTGCCAACACCGCACGGAGCTTAAATCTCAAACCAGTGGTACATCACAATGTGTCGGAATATGATGTTTGATACCTCTGTATGTACTCCTACATAGTTGACCCAATGTTGCTTGTTGGATCATGAATAATATGTCAAAAAGTGGTGATTTCACGACCATTCAGTCATTGGTGAGTTGGAGTCAAAATAAATTAGCATCTAAACTGGTGCATATCATGAAGATAACCCTTCGTGATGTTTGCATGATATAAATCATGTAAATGCATGTATTGTAGATTTGCCAGCAGTATGCCGGTCAAGGATGTCTTTGTGTCAGTATCATTGATATCTAAGCGAGTAGATATACTAAATCAGGAAATGATGTCTCAGGGCACATCATGTCACATCAATAAAGTTGACCGCTTGAAGCTCCCTTAAATTTTTATTGCAGGCAATGCCGGGTCGCCCCAAGTCTCAAACAAAAAAAAAACAAATCCAATCAGAACAGCAGGAGAGGGTTGTGACTGAGGCTGTTGAGCTATGCAGAAAGGAGCATGAAAAACCAGAGAATGAGAGGAAGAGTATATGAGCCATATGTTGAGCAGTCAAAGAAAAGTGGCAAAAAAAAAAGAGATTCCAAACTGCAAGCTGAAGGTATGCCAAATGACTGTACAAAGACGATTGGAAGGAGGAAGAAGTTCTCATCAGTTTAATATGGAGAGCAATTCATGGCTTATCAAAGAGGAAGAAGAAAAAGTGGTGGAGTTTTGCCTCAGCTATGCTGCGAGAGGATTTCCTCTCAATCACTGGTCACTCAAATTTCATGTTGATAGCATCTTGCGTGTCTGTCTAAGAGACACCTTTCCCAACACTGGAGTGGGCAAGAATTGGACAGATCGATTCATTGAGCAGCATTCTGATCAAATTGGTCGATTCTGGAGTTCCTCACTTGACACTGCTCGGGAACGTGCTGTCAATGAGAATACAAACCAGGCATGGTATGACTTACTTGGAAATACCATCAATACTTTCAAAATTGAAGAAGATTGCTTGTATGCAGCTGATGAGTCAGGATTTCAGCCTGGTGGAGGTGTCAAGAAGCGTGTTTTTGGTCACACAAAAAAGAAAAGGCAACATCAGCAACGGGATGGTAATCGCAAGAACATTACTGTTATAGTCATAATCTGTGCTGATGGAGAAGATATACCTCCCACTGTAATCTATAAAGGCCAGGCATTCTCAACTACATGGCATCAGGATAATACTTTGAAAATGAGGTAAGTACGTTGCCATAAATGAATGCCATGATGAACTTACCATATCCATAATATGTAGTGTTGCTCACTCATCAAAGGGATGAACAGATGGGGTTATTGGACAATTATGGATCAAAGATTTTGATGCAAAGACACACACAAAGGCCAATGGCCATGCTCACCTTCTTCTTGTTGATGGACACAATTCCCATTATGCAATGGGTTTTTTAGGCTATGCAAAGGAGAACAACATACACATACTGTGTTATCCTGCACCTGGTACCCACATTTATCAAGAACTTGATGTTGTGGTCTTTGGGCCACTTAAACATTACTGGTCAGAAGAACGAGATCAATATAAGAGCTCCACAAGGCAAAGAGTCAACAAGACAAACTTTGCATCAATCTATGCAAAAGCGCATCGAAGAGCGCTCTTACCAAATACAATCTGCGCCGCATTTCGAAAGATGGGTGTCTGGCCCCTCAACCCCAATGTCATTACCACCGAAATGATGGCCCCTAGTCTCGAGACCTCATCAACAGCCCTTTTACCCCTTCATCAGTCCAGCCCTGTGCAGGCAATCTCTACTGCAATCCACCAATATCAAACAGAGTGCAGAACAGACTCTATTTCTGGCTCCATATCATCACGACACTATACAACAGCTGCAAGGGAGGCTGCCAATACATTGGCTACTACATCAGCATCATTTCTGGTCTCCGACACACCTCTCACCTCAGCAGATCATCTTCCAGTTTATACCCCTGCAGCTGCATTATCACCTACTCGGAAACGGAAACATGAGTTGCTTGCAAGAGATCCCGAAACTGAAATGGAACATGCTTACCAGGACATGCTATGTCAATCAGTTGCTTGTGAAGACCAATCAAAGGTAGCACTACTCAGCATGCAGTCAAGCATTGTGCTGCAGTCAATGTTCTGTGACAGGCTTTCTAGTCAGTTGGCTGCCCAAGAAGAAAAACAAAAGAATGGACAAAAGAAAAAGGGTAAACTTGTGGGTGATGGTATGCCCAGGCTACTTACTGGCGATGAATTCTACAATTGGGTGGTTAAGCACGAGAAAGCAAGTGTTGAAGAAGAATGGGTGAAGAAAACCCGCTGCAAGGAGAGGGATAAATGTGCAAAAATGATGAAAGCATGGAAGGTGGCTGAAAAAGTGCAGTTAGAAAGGAACCGAGAGCAGAGAGAAGCACACAAGCAGGAACTTGTAGTTTGGGAGGCAGAGAGGGACCTGGCAAAGTTGGAGAAGCGACGGCCTGGTTGGAGCCAACCCAAGCTAGGGGAGCTTGAGCCATGATTGCCTAGGCCTACACTTGAAGTCACCGAGCCTGAGGGAGATGGCGACAACAAGGAAGAAGGAGCAGATGGGAATGCAGGTGATGATTCTGATGGTGGGAGCACAGATTAATGATTGATTACAAAATGATATCGGCAATCTTACTAATTTACCCTTTTCGGAGCTGGCACAAGTGACCGTGTATGCACGATAAAGCAATGAATGTTGATTCCCTTTCTACAATACAACAACACTTCAGATGCTATTCTATATTTTTATGGTAGCTATTCT
>JBBPMJ010000446.1:0-26909 GCA_038090255.1 Austroboletus niveus
GAGCGATTCGGACGTGGAGAGTCATCTGAAAATGTTTACGTTGCTCCCTTTAGAGGAGATATCATCGATCGTACACCATCACCAAGTACTCTTTCTTCGTTCTTTTCGTCGATACGATTTTAATAAATCCCTGTCAGCTGTCCCCGGAACATCGAATTGGACAAAAACGACTGGCAGAAGAAGTCACGCTGATGGTTCATGGCAGTCAGTCACCTGTTATCAACGTTTTGCTGTGACTGATGGGTCTTTTTTGCCGTCAGAGGATGGACTGGAGGCAGCCAGAATAGCGACTCGAGTACTGTTCGGGGCGGATTATGCGACACTGACAGCAAAGCAAATCATCAAATCGTTGACGGGCGATCCTAGACTCGTGTTTTGCACAGAGGAAGAAATGTTCAATACCCCGTTATCGAATCTGGTCACCAATCACCAACTGGCTTCATCCAAATGTAAATCTGGGCTTTTTTTTTTGCTACCATGATCAACTAATCGGTTTACAGCTGCAGCTCGGCAATTGGCTCAAGCGGGTGGACTGTATATCAATAATAAAGCAGAACGTGATCCTCGGTTCTTGTTGACCCGAGAGCTCCTCATTGATGGCAGGGTAGCCATTGTACGGGCTGGCAAAGACAATCATCGGGTTTTGGCCCTGACATAGATGTGCATATTGATCGAATAGTACGCGTAATTACAATAAACAGGTTGTTTTCTTATGCTACAGACCCAACCGCGGTACATTTGCCGAGTAGAAATTGAAATTGTTGGAAATAGCGAGCTACTTGTCCTTGTCTTGCAGGGACAACCTCTTCGATAGCAAGAGCGCAAGGTCCTATAGATAATGAAAATGAAATGAAATGGTTCAATGTACCGTTGCGAGAATGAAGGAAAATGACAGACTATAACAAGCGAAGACATGCTCAAGCGCCGCTGACGGGATTGGACTTCGACTTTATCATCATGAACGCCACTGTCATGAATAGCGTGATCAAGCTTAAATGAAATGTCTTCCTCCTAGATTCAACGTCTATTCAGTGACCTCAACTGTTCCCAATCTAAATTACGCACCTGACGAGAAAAGTCTATCGGCATCATTTCATCTTCTTGACTCAAAGCCTGTTCGTGATGAGTTTTTCCCAGCAACAAAAGGAGAGGTGAGCGTAACATACCATAATCCTCTCACGAACTGATAGTTTCACTCTCGCGTAAGGATGAAACCTCAACAGATACGACGAACGGTAAGCTGGAAGTCGTCCAGAGTCCATTGGAATGTTGCAGAGACGAGTTCAAGAGACGTGTCCGGTATCAAGCAACGAAAGCGAGAACGGGGAGTGGAAGAGAAAGAAAAAAAAGAGGGCCGCATTTGTAGTTGAACTCAAATGCCCCGCCAGGGCACTGTGACGGCAAGACCGCACCAAACGTGTATGTCCTTGCAAAACTTCCCGTCGGCGATTGCGACTGTTTCGATTGGTCCTTCATTTTGGTTCCGCAGGACATTGTCCACAAGCGCTACGCGTCGTCGCCCCCATATTGGCCATCATTCGACCCGCCTCTGCAAATCAAGGTCTCCACCTCCAAGGCTCGCGCGCGCGGAGTTGTCCCAGATCTGAAGCCTAGGGCGACGGAAAATTGGAATTCCGCCACCGGCTAAAGGAAAAGGACACGGGGATCGCTCGCCAATGCCCTAAAACGGGCGCCCATCGGTGATATCGTGCAGGTATTCCTTATACATCTTCATAGACACAGACAGTACTCTGAACCGGCCAGTAGCAGGGAGCGGGAGCGGGTATGACTCGCCGGTGGGAAGAACTGTGACAATGTCACAGATAGGGGATCAGTCACGTCACAATAGAAATGCACAGGCAAGTTTGTTCTTCAAGACCCACCATGATCCAAGTGTGCAAACTGAACGTGTGCCCTTCAAGCCATTCAAGATTCTCCAAGACCTTGTGTGAGGTAGTATGACTTTGAAGCCGCTCTCCACCTCGGCCACGTCAAGCAACCAGCGACCCTACAAGAGCGTGCTGCTGACGACGAAACGGCCGATTGACAAACAAACAAGCTGTCCCCCGGTCATATGAATGTTATACGAGTGAACCAAGACACTCACCCGACTGTTTGACATGACTAAACCCCCAGAACCCGCTGCCAATTCTGCGGTGATTCCACGTCCACACCGAGGGGTGAATGAAATGCTTGAGAAGCCGCAACCGGCGAGAGTATACCACCAGTAAGTGTCGAAAAGAAGAAGACCGATGCAAGACTTGTTGCGAACAAGAGCATGGAATTTTTCACCGTACGGTTGGCTTGACAAAAATCTCAAGATAACCCATCTGGCTATGGGGCCTTTTATTGCTGTGCGCCTGTCCCGAGGAAGCGTCTAGTGGGCGTGTGCAAGACCGGGTAGATGATGTGTGCAAGACTCTTGATGTTTGTCGTCGTTCCCCCAAGTGGACGAAGGTGAAGAATGAAATTGTCGAACGGTGGAAAACTGAGCCGTGCGATTATAATCCGAGGTCGGGCGAGTGTGGAGGAGGAAGAGAAAAGCTGGTTGATTGGTTTGGCTGCTGCGAACTCCGCTCCATTGACAACGTCAAGTGGACCACCAAATAAATTGCCACTTGTCACATTTTCAAGCGTCCCTCTGTCTCTCTATGCTGTTCGCCCGCTAATTCTCGAGGCTCCCAACCTACTCCTCAATATTATTCGGCACACTGTTCAGAATACCAGTCGGCTAGCAATTTCACTCGACAGAATTTCAAACCGTCTCATGTGCCCCGTCGCTGGTCGTCGCTCGCCCAACGACTCCAACGTTCAAGCTCTTCCAAGTCTCAGAATCTATCGTGCTCACGTCTATGCCCAAGGAATAGTCCTTGTGGTGGTCGAAATGGTCAACAAAGTGGTCAATCACGGGCAGCCACTTTGGAATTCTGGAGCAGCAAAAGTCGGTGGCATCCCCAATCCGAGTATTCCAACGCTCGCAGCCAAGCTATAAAGGTCTCCACCGACTAGCAAACCGCCTCCTCTCATCTCTTATCCTCTCCCATCCCGTCCGCGTCCCCGCCCACACTCTGTCCCCTCTCATTCATTGACATGCAAGACCCAAAGAAAGAGATAGTCACCATCGTCCGTACGCTCTGCACCACCCGCAATGCGAACGAACTGGAGGAAACCGTAAAGAAGTTTTTCGTTCCCGATGCCAAGTTTTCCCATCCGCTGTGCAAGGCCAACTCTCGAAACCAGATTCTCGGCCTCTTTCAATGGTACAGGCTCGCTAGTCCGGAGACGAAGATCGAGGTCTCGAGTGTCTGTAAGTACCCAAGCCTTGACACCTGTAGGCTTAGTAGCTGATCCGGCGTCTTGTCTAGTGTACGACTCTGAAATGAACGTTCTTGTCCTCGACGTCAAGGAAACGCTGAACGTTTGGTTTAATCCTCTTCCGAGGCAACAGGGCAGGTGTGTTGTGTTTTTTCTTTCACCTCGACCTATTAACTCGACGTTGTGATAGGATGTTCGTTCGGCTTCAGTTGCGAAAGACGAATGGGTACCATTATATAGCATTGGAGGAAGACCTCGCTCATCCAAAGGCAAGGCTTTTTTTTACGTGCCATGTCGGCTTTTATTGACGACGGCGTATAACTACAGGATCAGATTAGTTTTTTCGCCCCACCTCTCGTTCCTCTTGTAGACATGTGTCTCAGACTTGGCTGTCTTCTCTCGAACCTGGGCGCGTGTGTATTCAGTTCTGTAGGCTTGAACTCGGGCCTAAAGGGTGGTACTGTTAGTTATGCAGGGTTGATGGAAGCCGCTGGGTTGGCCCGCATGCACGGAGGCAAGGGCAATGGAAACGCTAAATAGTAGACTAGATTTTTTTTTCTTGTACGATTAGACGGATCGCCATGATTAGATTTGTTTCACTCCCAGAATGGTTGAACTCTATCATCTTGAAGACGGTCACGTTGTACGATGTCGTGGTCGCCGTCGACGCCATCGACGTCTATTCCCCTCGGGTCTGAGTCTGGTTCGCATCTTCTCTCTCAATCGTTGCCATCTCCCGATCCTTTTGACGTGTCGTCCCAAATCCACACTGGCCCTGGTGGTGCCGATCTTTCTCTCTCTGAGCTCTCGTTATCAGACAAACCCTACAGCCGCGATGCCCCTCGCTTCAGTCTCCTTGCGCCGCCCCCTTCCCCTCCCCGTTTCTCTGCCGAACAGAGTGCCATCATAGAAGGCGACGAGGACGAAGAGGAAAACGTCGATGTCGATGCCAACAACACCATCATGGAACGCGCCGTCGGCGAAAAAACTCGCGAAGAGAAACTGCGAAGCGATCTCTTCATTCTCAAGAAACTCAACGCATCCTTTGCGGTGCTCAACGACGCACTGCAAGCGACCCAGTGTGCGACCGAGGTGTGTCCGCGCATGCTGCGTTATCGTCATCAGACTATTTTCCTGACGCGGAACTAGCATGTGGCGACACAGCTGTCGCAGACGGATGCGTTGCTGGACAAGTACGTCAATATGCTCGCCAAGTCCGAGACCGTGACGCGCTTGATTTTCGACGAACGGTGGCAAGGCGCAGATGCTGTGAGTGTTCGATGGACTGGCGTCATACCACCGTTTGTGAGCGTGTTGCTGAACTCGTTTTCTTGGTAGGACGAAGAGTTGCTCGCCCAGGAGCGCGAGGAAGCTCGCGAACGGGCCCGGCTCGAGCGAGAAAGAGAGGAGGCGGAGAAGAGGGAAGCTGAAGAACGCGCACGACGGGAGGCAGAAGAGGCCGCGCAGCGAGAGGCAGAAGAGCGTGCCAAACAAGAGGCAGCAGCAGTCCTTGCGGCCAAAGGTCCCGCAAAGGGCCGGAGTGCTAGTTCTGTGATCGGTAGTGGTGTGAGGGGAGTAAGAGGCACTCGAGCGACTGCCATGGCGTCCCGTGGAACGAGGGGATCGTCAAAGATGGGTATGTCACGACGTCCTTTTTTTTTACCCTCCAGGTTTACATTGGAAATATCAGCGTCCGCTTCTGTATCGTCGATTCCTCGTACGAGGTCGGCTAGTGCAACTGGTAGCGTTAGCAGCGCTGGAGGTGGCACCCGACTGAGTTCTTCTGCAAGCAGGGGCTCGGGTGTACCACGGGGTTTATCAAGGAGAGGATAGATTGTCCTGTACGCTTGGCATGGTTTGGATCTCGCTCTTCCCTCGCGTTCAGGACCGTTCAACTAGCCGATGATCTAGTTTTGACCCGGCCGCTTGTCAAGAGTGGAGATGTTGGACAACAGATCCGCGATATTTGCCCTTCCATTGAATACGTTTCTTTGATGTGGCGTCGATGTGCAATGCCCAGCACGCAGAACATTCAATTTCGACATCCATTGACAGGTTGCCAACTCCACACTTGAACGAGATCGCTACTTATAACTTGTACTGCGAAGTTGAATCATATCATACATATGCACAAAGTAAAAAGTACACATCTCCACCCGACGTCACCAAGATATCCAGCAGCGTTGGATCGTACATGGACCAGTTTCCTCCTCTCAGCAACCATCGACGGATGTTATCTGTTTATAAGTTCGCACTGAAGGAGACGGCCGCCCAAATAGTGTTCTAGAATGTCCAAAACACATGAGTGACGACAGTCACAGCGACCGAGAAACACGAAAGATCGGAGAGCGCCAGCAAGCCCGTCAAATATGCTAAGCGTCGCGCTTTTGACATATTTTTCCACCGTATCCTGAACCAATAAACATGGTCCACATTATGACTGGCAGAGGAAAAACGTGGAACGCATGAAGAAACTTACTCCAGAGCATTTATCGGAACCTTTGTACCCTTGGCGATGGGCGACCGAACGTCAGCTCCCGGAGCTAACCCCTTATGTGATACATGTCCAAACCCAGCGGCTTCGTAAAAGTGATCCTTGACCGAATCGGGCCCTTTGAAGCAGTTCTTGGTTGGGCTGTCCAGCGTCACTGTACGACCAGTCGTGATGATTGGAGAAACGCAAGCATCAACATATCGAGGGCCAACATGTCTAGAATCCGACGGTGAAACTGGGCCGTGATGACAAGTTCGAGGGCATATCGGAGGACAATGAACCATGATGACGCTTCGCTCATCTCCGCCGCAATCCCGAGGTACCAGCTGGACGTGTGATCTGCCGGCATTTCTTGGGGTGGGACTGTCCTCTGTCTGTCTTTCGGCAACATATGTGTCCCACAGGGAATAATCAATCTCCTTTCCCTTTCTCTTGCCCGGCGTGCAACAAATTTCGGACACTTGTGCCGGAGGCGACTCGACGTTTGAACAGTCGTCGTCGTCAAACCCCTGGTCGGGCAGATTGGGTAAGGAATAGCTCGGAGTGAATCTTGAACGTCTCCCACGGCTGACTCTGACGAACGGACTGTTCGTCGACGAATTCTGACGCACATTGTCATCGGTATCATGGCTAGAGAAAGGCGATGACATGTCTCCCTCGACAGGGCTCGCTGGTCGCGTCAACGGTCGAGGCTTGATCTTGTTTGGATCGAAAACACGAGGTTTCGGAAGCCAGACGCGAGGATCTATCCTGCGCGCGTCGGTGAGGTCGCTTAGAGTGCGATACTCTACACCGAGTAGATGCCTGCTCGGCGAGTCCGGGTGCGGAGGCATTCGCCTCGCAGGCTTCGGGGTGCGTGCCTGGGCGCTACGGTACGGACCAGAGGATGAGGGTGTGGGGGAAGATGGCTCGGAGCTCCAGTCTGATACGTCAAGCAGTCCTCTGGTCCTCTCCGGCAAGAACCCGTCAGAGACGTCTGGGTAGCTCGAGTCGCTGGGATTGGGCATGAAATGGTGCAAGGGTCGCGCAGGGGTACTGAGAGGACTCTCGTCGTCCTGGTATAAGGGTATATATTGGGTCACATTTGTTGGGGGAGACGAAGAGATCGAGCATGAGTTTCCTGAATCCGTCAAAGCTCGCCTGAGATTGGTCGTTCGCAAACGAACAGGCGACGAGGCCGACAACGGTAGCCTCGTCAATTGGCTCTCGCCCTTTGTCTGAAAGGGCGTCTCCAACGGTGCCTCTGCTCCAAGGGGCGACAGGGGTGCGTTCTTTGACTCGGATTTGACGGTCCCGGAGAATTCGTCTACGTCCGGGTACGCTCTCACTTGACCTCTTGCCCTGGCAGCCTCGAACACGCGGAAAGCTTCAGCTTCGGTGGGAAAGCCCTGGTAAATAGGGCCTCCTGGAATATTCCTGGTATTCGGTGCGGCTTCTATCCTGCGACGCGTTGATGACCAAGAAAAAAAAGACGCGTCGATTCGACCGTTGGTAAAAACACGCACCAGGTTGCATATACGCCAGGCTCTTTGCCAACTGTCACCGCGTACCACTTTTGCTGGTAGACCATAGAAGAACGGGGAATGGTGAAATGTCGCGTTGTCGCGTCGGCGAATGAGTGTTGCAAGGACAGGAGGCAATTCAATCTAGACGTTCGACTTTTACGCGATTAACCGCGAAAAACGTAATACCTTATCTTTTCAACTACTCAAGGCACACTACCGAGCAAAGACACTGGCTCAGGAGCACCAAGGTACACGGGATTAAAAGTGGCATCAAATCTATCATATCCTAGTCCATGCCATACTGTCTGGCCAACCAGGTCATACAGCTATGTAACCACCACGACCTGATCGTCGCGTTCGAACATTTGAACATAGGTGAGCGACAACGTCCCGCAACATATAAGGCACCTCTCTCCAGAAATCTCGATGTCTTATAGCGGGTAACTTAGTCATGAGACCACAAATGATCAAATCACTCCACACTCACGGTATCAAATCCCAACTGCGGGCACCGTATGTAGAATAGTTGTAGTATGCGCCCAATGCGAGATACGTGGCAAGTGCCAGAATCAACCTGTTCACAGGATAAATGACCGGAAAGCATTGTTGTAAAGGCAAACTCACATGAGGAAGAAGAACCCTAGACCACTCCCGACATGTTCAATGGGCGTGCCTTCCTCCTTTCCTCCATCACCACTCTCGTCTTTTTTCGGCGTACCGGTGGTCCTGCAGACCACGGGTGAGCTCCACTCCACCAGTGCCTGTCCATTCTCATAAGATAAAAATTGCGGATCAGTCGCACCCTCCCCACAAGTCAACGAGATCTTGAGCGACTGGGGGACTGGATTGGACGACGAGGGTGGATAGGGAGCACCATGGAGCGTAACGGCGACGCCATCCGGTGCTGGACGTCTCCATGAGATCCGGGGACATTGTTTAGAATCATCACACGTACATGATAATGCAGCGGTCTCGGCTTCCAGAGATGGTGTCTGTGCTATGGGTATGACTGTCGTTATACGTTCGGGACCATCCCCCTTCTTGTTTATTATGGTTAGACACGCCCTTGTACCCAAAGAGCACTACAAGACGAGCTGCGGTCAGCTGGAAAGCATCGTTCCACTTTGTGCCGTACCTGGTCTTCCAAAGGCCGGTCCTCGACCATGGCCAGGTCGCCGCACAAATCAAACCTTAGCTCGTCCACATGAATGCTTGGAGGCGTTTCTCTCGTCTGATTCAGCACCCTAGTGCCACCGAGCTCCGAAAAGTCGTACTTCGACTCTCCGACGGAGAAATGGCAGTCAAATGATCCCGAGTCTAGTGCAGCGACGCGGTATGCAGTAGAGAAGAGAGATAGAGCTGTAAGGATATGAAAAGGAAGTGCGCGCGCTGGTCTCGTGGGTACTGGCATGATGTGGAAGAACTCCGTGCGACAGCAGCTGGGCTAAGTGCCAAATGGTCTGAATCTAGCGATTATATAAGACACGCGTAGACGCGTTAAATTAGGCCATCGAGTCTTTCCAGCTTGTCCTTGGACGACGACCATCTAGGAAATCGCAGTTCGAGCCATGGCAGGCTTACAAGACCTCGTACGCCTCATTTACCACGAGACCCAACAATCTGGGTCGATGCTTTGTGCTCAACATGCACTGAATTCACTCCTTCGTACGTCGTCCGTTGTTCTCACCGCCCATTGCGCATCTCACACTCTGCAGAGGGGAACTATGTCAGTAATATCGTCGCATACCCTTCACCACATCGCTCACCCGATCAGTCCAGTTCACTGCCCCAGATCTCTCCGAGATTGCACGCCACTTGGACGAACTTGAGCAAAGCTACAACGAAGATATTCGGGGTCAAGCTAGCGCAAACATGGATGACACAGGTAAACCGAATTCTGTAAATATATGGCGGTGGTGGTTTTTACTCTTTTTATAGGATTTTTCTCAGTACAGGTCTTGGAGAACGCGCTCCACGTGTGGGGCCTAAGGTACGAATGTCTACGACTCTACATACCTTCATGCCCTCATCGTATCGGTAGTATTGTAAGGTGGCGGTCAGAAGCCATGAAGCCCCATCAGGATCGGCCACAGTGAGGTTGTTTGACGAACATCTCGATAATCAAACTCATGATGACCCGTAGTACCCAGCTCGCCTTTGTATTGAACCAAAGCCAGCATTGGTACACGCTTCGTCGTTTCGGTGTTTCTGAGGAAAATGGACACTGGTTCAATCTAGACTCGAACAAACCATCCCCCCAGTGGGTCAGCAAAACGTACCTCGGCATGTTTCTCCAACAGGCAGAGCACGATGGTCAGTCGTACGGTCCTGTCAGCGACATCATGTCCTGATTAGTTTCTAGGCTACTCCATATTTGCCGTAGTACCCATCGATCCTTCAAATGACCATCCTCTTCCTCGTACCGACGCAGATGATCTTGCATCGACTCTCGCTGAGCCATCATCCTCATCTTCTTCCGAGCCTCGGATCTCTTCATCTGAGCAAGGCTTCGAGGACGAAGACATGGAATTACAGGCAGCTTTAGAAGCCTCAATGTTCAGCCCCGGGCAAGGAGGCGGCACAAGTAGTGCCCTCAACAGGCTAGAAAATTACCCATCGCCCGTAATCCCCTCTTCACGCAGTTTCCCTGGAATTCCTCCCGAATTTACGTCCTCTTTGCGAGAGAGTTCCGGTGGAAGCAGATCAAACATCCCGCCCAACCAGGATCGTTTTGGAAACGCCGATGTGGACCTCGTGACCGCTTCCATGGAAAGAAACCGGGTCATCATGGAGAGAATGCGTCAGGAGCAGGAGGCAGCCTTGCGAGAGCAGTACAGCGAGGAGGTCGATCAGTTCGGTCAGGATCAAGAACGCTATCATCGTGGAGGTGTTGAAGAAGAGGGTGGAGAGGGCGATGACGATCAGTTTCGGAGAGCCATGGAAGAATCACTCGCGGAGCATCATGCTCAGTCAGGTGATGATCCGGAGATGATCGAGCCGGTTGACGAACCAATACCAGCAGCGAGGCCAACCCATATGATGAATAGGGTTTACGACGATGACGATGCAGAGCTGCAAGCAGCCCTCAAGGCGTCTCTTGAGACTATGCCAGCAGGCTTCGCTCTGCCACCTACCGCTCAACCCCAACCGCCCCAGCGATTGATAAATGAACCTCTGGGCGCGGGGACAAGCGCCAATCGGGTCGTGGAAGAGAGCGAAGCTGAAACGGAGACTGAAACGGAGACGGAGACGGACATGGAAGCTGGGGGCGGTGAAACGAGTCAAATTTCCAAGGAAGAAGTCAGCATGGAGGAAATGCGTCGACGTAGACTGGCGAGATTTGGAGGCTGAGGGTTCCTGCGATGGGAGATATCTGCATTTTTGAAATGTCGTTCTCGTATTTTACCGTCGAATCACTGACTTTGTCGAGTTCAAATTCCCCGCGGGCAGAGTGGGCCACGACGAAAATTCGATCCAGTGCCTCGCGGCAGAGAAAACCCAAGTCGATAGAATGGACACATTATGATTTGAACGAAACATTACTATTATACATGAGCCGATAGCGACATTCAAGATCCTGGCGATGGCGGAGAACCGTGTGGGTCCAGATTGCTGTGCTGTCCCTGGCGTCTCCGCGCGAATCGCAAGTAACGAGAAAACCGGTTTTGCGTCGTAGATGTTCCTGCTCGTGTGTCTGGAGACGTCCCACTTTCCGGTTCTCCGGATATGATCGTCTCCAGCGCATGAAAATCTAAATGGGAAAAAGGGATCGGTTAGCTCTTCGTTCCGGATTCACCCAAATGTCACATTACCTTCTCGACATATTGGACAGGACCCAGAAAGTTCGAGTAGCCAGGGGTCCACGCAGGATTGATGGAAACGATGTTTTCCTTCGCACGGTAACACCCGTAGATCATCACCTTCTTCAAAGTCAACGATACAGATCGGACACGTCTCCCGTCCAATGCACTCTGGCATTCCTGCACCCGCCTCACGTGGAGGTGTGCATGATGGTCCGTGTCCCGCGCTCGTTTGGGGTGGCAACTCCACTTGATCTGATCCTTCAGATTCCCTTGCACTCGCCGAAGGGGCGACCGTACCCTGGTGTTCGTCGCCTTCCGCCGTAGAGCGTCGTTGTGCAAGTTGCATGGAGTCGGATGGAGGTGGAGCAACACTCGAGTCAATGTCCGTCGCTGCTGATTCAACGTCTTTGCGAACGGGAGCGGTAGCCTGTCTATCCGGTGATCCGAACTTGACGACGGGAAACGTATCCAGAATCGCCCTCCCAAGACCCCGTGCCCGGCTTTGTCCACCGCCAAGGGAGGGATCTGCCATGCGAGGACCATATCGCTCTGGGTACCTGATAGCTCTGATGGCCTGGGTGCTTATCGGTGAGCAACACATTGGCGCCGAGTCAATTTTACATACCCCTGACACGATCACCGCAAAAAACAAAGCTGATACACAGCCTGTGATGGCGTACAGCACTATCCTGTGAAGGAGTCAGAGGTATCAAGGCAAACAAAGGAGTCCTTCTTACATGGCAATCCCCGTGTTTTGAGAGCCATCGCCATCTGAGTTCGACGATGCCGTTCCGTTGGCATCACGTACTGACCCGCCAGTGCCACTCGTATCGTAAGCGGGTACAGTTGCGAAAATAAAGCCAGGCGCATCCGGGTAGCCGGACGCAACCGTTTTGTTAAACACTTCCGCAGCGTCGGTGAGCAACGCAGCATTGAAGTAACCGTACCGTGCCTCGCTGGATGGTCCAAACTGGCCGAATTGATAATCAATGTGGCTAGAGACACAGGATTCAGAAAACGCTGGATGAAAAAAGCAAGCAGACAGACAGAGAGGAATTCAAGGTCCGGGTAGTGAATACATCCAGGGCTAGATTCTGATCACCTGGGTTGATCAAACAGGTTTGCGAATAGACGGAGTATAGCACCTGGCCCGTAGACTCATGAAGCCAAAAAGAAAGACCACAAGAGGCGTCCGGCTTACAGCTGACTTGGCGCCACGCGCCTTTGCTAAGGTAAAAATATCGGTTTCGCTGGATGAAGATGTCGAGTTGGCGTCACAGGACACGAAAGCAATCCACGGCGTGGTGGCTACGGCGGAAGATGCTCAATGTGGGAAGATGAGAGAGTGCACGACACACTTGTTTGGTCATCGGTGCTGTCCTCGGAGAAGTGAACGAAAATGCCCTTTGAGCACGTTAGCGAGGCAGGGGCCGGGGACGGACTGAAGACTTGCCTGGACAGGGGTGGAGGTGGGGCCGGGGCCAGCTGATTGGAGTGTGACATCTTCCCAGTCAGACCTGGTGGAGCGAAATCACACGGGAGAACAGCAAGCATGGAGACATACTTACCCGTTCTTGTACCACTCAAGATGAAGTTTGGAAGAATTGACCGCACCAGTTCCGCGGATTGTAGTGTTATAAGGAAGTGCAGGAATGTAGGCGGAGGCTAGTAGGACGACATGAAGGAGGGTGAGCAGGACGGGTAAAGACATGGGCGTTGAAAAGAGACCGTCGAGGAACTCGTTCCTGAGCGACCTCGAGCTCCGTGCGTGCAGACTAACGTCTGACTTCGGCCAAGTCCGATTCCCAGACTAACTTATCAAAAAGTTAGTACACACTAAGTAGTAACCGTTATCGATTTATCCTTCTCGAACAACTTCTTTCACAGACGCAGCAAACACCTCATATCCCTTCCTGAGATCCTCCTGCGAGATGTTCAATGGTGGGATAAATCGGATCACCTCATATACCGATGTGGTCAGGATCAGCATTCCCTTATCCATGCACCGTTTTGCCACACGCGCCGCGAGGCCCTTGGGTGCGACCGCATTCGAGACAGGATCTCCCCGTAGATACGACGGTGACGCGAACTCCACACCGACCATCAGTCCCGTTCCGCGAACGTCCACGATCGTAGACTTGACTTCGGGATCATTACGGAGACTGTTTAGCGACGCCAACAGCTCTTGGGATCTGAAGGACAGGACAGGACGTAAGCACAAAGTACACACGCAAAGAGTCCATGTACCGTTCTTTGACATTGTCCAAGATTCTTTCCTCTTCAAAGACCTCTGCCACCGCTACACCAGCTGCACAGCTGACTGGGTTGCCAGCATATGTGCCACCCTGTGAAGTTATATGAATAATACTACTACGTCAGCAAAAAACGATGTCACCATCGAGCCGGGCTTCAGCCGATCTGTGAGGTCCTTCCTGCTGACGATAGCGCTCAATGGGAAACCGTTTGCTATACCCTGTGTTCATGCACGTCAGCGACAAAGGTGTCGAAATCTGTCAGAAACTTACCTTGGCCATCGTCATCATGTCCGGACGAACGCCACTATATTCAATATTGAAAAATTTACCCGTCCTCCCGAAGCCACTCTGGACTTCATCGATGATGAGCAGGATACCATGTTCATCACAAATCTCGCGTAAGCCCTGCAAAAACGCGGGTGGTGCGGGTACATATCCTCCTTCACCCAATACTGGCTCAAGCAGAATAGCGGCGGTATCTTTTGGCGCAGACTGCTGCTTCAAGACCAGTTCAAGCTGGTAGAGACACAATCTAACGAGTTCTTCTTCACTGGTATCGGGGGAGAGCCCCATTTGATGCCAATAAGGAAATGGTGCACTAAACACACCAGGCTAAAGAGGATTCGTGGTGCGAATACGACGACTCACAAGACGACGTACCATCAAGGGGAAGAAACCTTCGCTATATACAGTCTTGCTCTTCGTGACTGCCATGGCACCAAAAGTGCGGCCATGGTATCCACCTACGACGCCACAAAGTGAGCGAAACGGATACCTGTCGGAAAGGGCCCAAGATGCTTACCTTGCATGCAGATGACATTTTGTCGTCCGGTAATCGCGCGAGCCATCTTCAAGGTCGCTTCGACGGCCTCCGAGCCCGAGTTCCAGAAGTAGAATGAATCCAGAGATGGGTCAGGCATGATCGGAACGAGTTTTTCGATGAGGCGAAGGTATGGGTCATGGAAAGCAATGCTACACTGAGGCGAATGTAAGGACACGAGGGAGGGAGACATAGGAATTTACTTGGCCATGAACGAGATTCATACACTGGTCCGCGGCGGCCTTGCTGACCTTGGGGTGACAGTGGCCTGTATGGGAGTGTAGCGACGTTGGTCTCGAGCAACGACCGCGCACTCACCAAGGTTAGTGACACCGATTCCACAACTGAAATCGAGAATACGGCGACCGTCCTGGAAATTGAGGTATGACCCCTCCCCTTTGGTCATAATGGCTTCTGTCAAGCGGCCTATGCCTGCGGTGACATGACGTTGGCCGAACGCGACTAGACTGTCGGAAGAAGTTGCCATGGCTCGAGATCTGGAGGAGGGAAGGCATGCTGCAGGCCTGGCGAAGAGCACTCGGCTGGCGGAAATCGTTCGGATAGGGAGCATCGTTATCGTAGTAGCGTGGTGATGAGGCGAAGTCGGTTTATATACCCGGTGGTTATCAGTCTACGTAAACTACAGGAGTTTGCCGATGGGAGTTAGTCCATCGAACCCGTTCTTATTCCGGTCGTACACCAAATGACCCCGCAAAAACGTTTGCTCCACAATCCCATTGAGCACGAGTCCTTCGTACGCAGAAAGCTTGTTCTTAAAGTGAAACTCTTTCTTTGTCACCTGAATTTGCCCTCGTTCGGATAATCACCGGAAAGAAGACCTAAAAACCCACCTGGAACTCCGCCTCAGCGTCCCACACCACAAAATCCCCATCGTAGCCCACGGCCAGCGATCCTTTGGTTTTGTCGAGTCCCGTGTGCTCCGCTGTCCGTCTGCTCATCCAGCCGATAATCTGGCCGAGTGTCGCTCCCCTCTCCGGCTTCCTACCTTCGGTCCACAACAGACTCAAGCCAAGTCCGAGACTGTTGATTCCTCCCCACGCTGTCATGAGATTCCCTTCTTCAATCTTTTTTAGTTCCGTGACGCAGGGGCTGTGATCCGAAACCACGCAGTCGATATCTCCATTTATTAATGCCTTCCAAAGCTGGTCACGGTTCGATTCGTTGCGGATCGGAGGACAACACTTGAACTCGGGGTGTCCGTTTGGAATGTCGTTTGCGGAAAGACACAGGTAGTGAAAACAAGTTTCGACAGTCAGTTTTAGACCCTTGGCCCTTGCCGCCCGGATGGTATCAAGCGCAGACGACGCAGAGAGGTGTACAATGTGACAGCGCAACGATGGATATCGTTCTTGAAGGCGCGTAATCAGTGTTATAGCGTCCACTTCCAGATTCTCGGGTCGCGAAGCCAAGAAGGTTTCGTAAAGTGTGGGGTTGCCTGACAGGCCAACATGACCAGGATTCGAACCCTTCTCCAGTTCCGCATGAAACATCAGGACGGTCGTTTCATTCTGGGTCGTTCGCTTAGATTAATGCTGTGACGTTCGACCGGCTCCCGAACCTCTATTTCCTCCATGTGAACTCGCAGATCGTGTTCCGAAACACAGGGGAATTCCTATGTGTGCGTCATCGGTGTGCGTCAGGTCTTGAAAGGGTGCGCATACCTCTACTCCGCTTTCTATCAGGAAACATTTGAAACCTTTCACTCCGGAAGCGATGAGAGGCTTGAGATCTTTCTGATCCATATTCGAAAAACAGTGTTGTGGCAGGGTACTGGTTATCTTACCTGGTTCCCGGGAATGACACCACCCCAGAATCCGACATCGGCCCAACACTGACTTTGGGCCGCCTTGCGCTTGATCTCCAGGTTTTCGACTGATGTCGTAGGTGGTATAGAATTCAGTGGCATGTCGACCACGGTCGTGATGCCCCCCGAGACGGCAGCCCTCGTGCCGGTCCAAAATCCTTCCCAGTCTGTCCGACCGGGCTCGTTCAGGTGTACATGCGCACTGGAGAGATCAGGGTGGTGTGTAGGCAAAGTAGTTGTACTTACTCTACGAGTCCAGGAAGGACGTGTTTTTCGCTGACGTCGAGCAGGTCTGTGTTGGGAGGATGATCGGGGAGATATTGGAGGTCGATGGACACGATTTTGCCTGTGGTGCGATCGATGGTGATGGTGGCTGGCTGGGGCTCGCCAGATGGCAATACGATGTTTTTGCCGGTGACTTTGAGCGTACTTGACATTGATGGTGAGAGATAATCAATAACGACGCTTACTTATGTTCAGATGACAGACGACAGCGCACTCGACTCGCTGCTCTCCCCAAAGGGCCCCACGCCAGTCCCTCTGTCTCCAGCAGACTCCATCCAAGAGTCGGACTACAACGACGTCGCCCTCGAGGACGACTCGGATTCTCGCTTTTCCACCGTCTCGCTCTCCGAACTTGCCAGCGTCGAGTCCGACGTCGCCCAGTCAAAACTAGATCGGCGGACGACCATCTCGTCCGCACCATCCAAGGCACTAGCCTCCCTCCGACAGTTTGCACACAAGAGATCTCTCTCCAGCATCACCCCAAGCGAAATACCCGGCGGAAACATCCTCGCTCGACTAGGAATCCAAAAACCACCTCAGGAAAGCGCCAGTGCCACCGGTGACGGCCAGCAGAAGCTTCACGAAGAGTTCATCCGTCTCCACAACGAACGACGCGCAGAGGCCACTCAAGACCAAGAGGACGTCATCGACTGGGGTCAGTCTTGTGCTTTGTCTCGTTATCTTCTGCGCTAACGTCGACTTCTCTTCCAGATTTCTGGGGTGCCGTCATCTCTGGTAACGAGTTTGTCCCCCATAAGCGAGCTCGAATACTGACACACCCCATATCAGACTACCAGGAATATGCAGCTGCCAATCCTGAAAAACTCGCCAAAGCAATCGAAAAGGGCGTACCCGATACGTTGCGAGGAATGGTCTGGCAGTTAATGTACGCGTAACGTCGAATATGCTTCTCCTCGCTTTAACAGTTTGTCACAGGGCTGCTTCCAAGGATACCGAGCTCGAGAACACCTACCTGACTTTGCTGAAAGAGACGAGTCAACACGAAAAGGCGATTACCAGAGACCTTGGGAGGTCAGGTTCTTAAGTTGCTTGGAATAGAGGTACAATTTTCTGAACCGCGGCCGTTAGAACGTTCCCCCATCACGAGTTCTTTATAGATGGTCAAAGCATCGGTCAGGAAAATCTATTCAATGTACTAAAGGCTTATTCTCTGTAAGTTTCTATCCCTTCGACAGTGGGTCGCATACCTTTGTGTCTAGGTACGATCCTCAGGTCGGTTACTGCCAAGGTTTATCGTTTGTTGTTGCAGTACTCCTGTTAAACGTGAGCTTTCTTCGCTCTCATGCAAACGGTCCCATCGATTTGTGAACAGATGCCAGACGAACAAGCATTCTGCCTCTTGGTTCGCTTGATGCACACGTACGATTTTCGGGGTCATTTTCTTCCAGAAATGCCAAAGCTACAACTCCGGCTCGTAAGTCCCATCGCTTCCTGTAAGCGTACTCGGCTCAGCTTTTACTAGTTTCAGGTACCTTTTGGGGTTACTCGAAATATCATCGTGCTGAACTCGTCCAGTTTGATAGATTGATCGAGGAACTGTTGCCTGTATTGCATCTGCATTTTTTGCGGCAAGGAATCAAATCAAGCATGTTTTGTTCGCAATGGTTTCTGACCTTGTTCAGCTATAGGTGAGTCGCCGAACACGTCTCCGTCTTGCCGCTCGACGACTCGATCCCAGATTCCCACTAGACATCGTATTCCGGATATACGACAATTGCCTTGCAAACGGAATCGAGGCCATCTTCGCATTCAGTATCGTCTTGTTGCAGAGGAACGAAGACGTGCTGCTCACGCTCAAGTTTGACGAAATATTGAACTTTCTCAAAGCGAACGTGTTTGAACGATACAAGGCGAGCAAGCGCGTGTGCTCCTTTCTCAAACTGAAAATGTGAATAGGTATCGGGATTCACGATAGATTGAATGCGTAGACAAAGAGCAGAGTGATCACTCGATCAAATACAACGTCGACGAGTTCGTACGAGACGCTATTTCGTTGAGGATCACACCCTTCATGCTGGATGCGTATGCACACGAGTACGCCGATTTTGTAAAAGCCAGGGAAGCGCATGCCATTGAGATGGATACGCTTCGGAATACCAACCGAACGCTTACTGCGAAAGTGTGAGTGCCCATGTCCGTTTGCCTGGTGATTGTACAATGTCTTTTTCTAGCAAAGAGCTTGACGCGAGCCTCACTCAGTTGAATGCTGAACACGTGGAAGTGTTGGCGAGTTGCTGTCTTTTCGCTTTACTTGTCGTTTCTCAACCAGCTCAGAATCAGCTCGTAATGGCTCGACTCCGCAACGAAGAAATGGAAGAAGAGCTCGTACGGTACAAACTGCTGTTGGTTCTGTCCCCCAAAGAACCGCTCATTGAGACTCAAATTTTATCTCTTAGATACGCAGAAGCCATGCACCTCAACGAAGATGCCATGTCGTCCAATAGACTGTCTAAAACGCGAATGAACCGCCGAGGAAGCGGTCATACATGACCTCTGACTACTGTACAAATTGTCACTGCATACCAAAAGGCTACTAATCACATACGACCCTTTAGTCAATCCTTGCTCGACTTCTGTGCCAGCTGGATCTGAACACGGTTTTTCAGTCGGTCGAAGAGATCAGCCGTTAGTCAATACTGACCTCTTCTTTGTGAATGGTTCGCAACTCCCCGGGAGATGTCGCTTTACCCATGACGGCGCTGATCGCCACCTGAACGGTACGAGAGAGTTTCGATTGCCTAGAAATCCAGTACTTGATTTCATCGGGAATGATTTCAATGATGGCCACTCGAGGATCCGTCTTGTCTCCCTTGTGCACCCCATCACCGAGATCGCCAATGTAACCCGTCACGCTGAAATAATAAAAGGATCAGAAAAGGATGGTGTTCAACATCCGAGAAATCTCACAAGCTAGACCAATGTTTCTGGACGAGCTCTTTGTCCTGCGTGACACGCGCTCTTCCAGAGTAGGACGCCCAATCGGTCGACGAGGGGTCAAAGAAAGACACGTTGACATGGGAATCGTTCTCAATCTCTTCAAACTTCAACGAGGCGTTGTTGGCGAGAAAGACAAGATTCAACTGAGCGTCGCTAGGCACTGAGCAAGAGAACGTGAGTTGAGTCGGAGGGAGAATCGACTGGTACCAACCATTGGCAGGCGCCATGGCGCGAGAGTGAAGATTACCGTTGGGATCGCGAGTGACCAGCATCCCGGTTTTGGCGGCTTTGACTACTTCATGAAGATCTGGGAAGTAAGGGGTGAACAAGGGGGACCGCACTAGATAGTCGGTATCCACCTGCGATCCTCTGGAGGAGAGGGACGTCGTCCTTCTCTGCGATGTGAGAGTATGGGTCAAGGCGGGCACGGTCTTCAGCGGAGATGGTCATGGTGGAATGGAAGAGTAAGGGCTGTTGGAATGGTTGGTCGATTTTTATAACACCGTCTGACGTCATTGATCTTTGGTGCGTCAGGAGTTCACTAATCCAATTCATAACAAGTCCGATTGCCGTACATGTCAAGGTCGTAAGTACCAGCGGATATACACGCACGTGCATGTTCGTGTAGTATCTTTATTAAAGCGGTTCAAGATTAGTCCCCAATGTGGGGGAGAACATTGGATATCGGGGCGGGTAAGAGGTTACAGGAATCAAGAATCATCAGCATGGCAAGTATCAGGAGAGGTATTCCCAAGCCCAAGCCCAGCCCCAGCCCCAAACCCAGATCGAGCGGCGAGTCTGTTCCACCAGAACTCCCCGTTGGGGAACTCGAAGGAGGGCTGGATGTTGTCGGGCTTGGTGTTCCGCTCCCTGTCGACGAAGATGCCGGGTTTGAGTTTGATGTCCCACTTACTAAATAAAAAGTGGTGTTCTGGGGTGGGTTTATAACTATCGGCAGCTATGGCGTACATTCAGTATTTGCAAGGATACAAGGTCGTCGAGCTCACCCCCGTCGTAGGACCCGTGTCAGATCCAAAGTTAGGGTAGTTTATAGTCCAGAGAGTACTGCAAGAGTCGTATAGACAAAATCTATACAAGGTCAGCATGTGCCATCGGTGAACATAGAATTCACAACAACTCACTCGTATCCACCTGCTTGCTGTGCGTTCGTACTAACGTACCATACAAAGGGCGACAAACTCGATCCGAGGCTTCCGACACTGTTGGTCGAGTCCGGGGTTCCGACATACGTTTCACTTTGAACATTTTGGATACTGAACCAGCCTTCCGTCGAATTAGAGACTATATTCCACTGAAGAATAAGAACGAAGGTAACTAGACGGGTCACATAAAGAGTTGCTCCACCCCACCTCCTGTACTGAAGAGCCGTTGCAAGTTGCCACTAATAAGTCGGCTCCTATACTAGAGTTGGCAAAGGCAAGGCAGGAGGAGTTCTGCTGGACGTTGATGATATAAGTGCCGGAAGAGATACTTGCGGCGGACATTGTGCTAGTCACACCATACGACTCACCCATTGCTGTGGTTATCTAGTAACCTTCATCTGCACTGGAACCTCCGTTTGGAATGGTATACTCTTGGCCCCCAGGCCCTCCAATCAAAGTGCACGAAAAGTATACGAAAAGAATGTTACGCGGTTACGTTATAAGCTAATTGTGCAGATTAGTAGCATGGAATTTGTCCTATCCACCTGAAATCCTTTCGGATCTCCGGTCTTACATACTTGTGAGCTTCAACCCAACCTTGAATCGGCGGGCAGGATCAAATTTATGTAAATGTACATAGGTTGCAGAATCACTGCCGCATTGCATGTGTGGTGCTGTCTACATGAAAACCTCGAGGCCCCGTGACGTTGGGCAGGGTCGGTGATAGAACAAGAATTCTTCTCATCCAAGTGCTGACCTGACAATCGTGTTGCCAGTATACTAGCTGCAACTTTACTCATTTGTTACCCGGTAATATAGTTTGCCCACTAGCAAGTATGCTTAGCTGTTACCATGTAGCACCGGCGCTCGGTGCTTTTCTGGAAATTGATACTTATGAAATTGCTTAAACTCGCAAGTGAACATTGCCGATGATTGATGCGGATTGATCGAGCCTATCAAGATTATCGATCATCCGGACCTTTCGGAATGCTATGCTTGAACTAATTAACAAAGCTGTAGACAACTTGGTCTCGCACTGTGCACATACTACATAGAGCCTGAGCATGCTCCAATGAGTATGGATGTAACATCATAGTACATATGAATTGTTACGATTTTTCCTTTATTATCGGCCTTTCGGTGATTCGGCACTTGCCGAACACTGCTTTATAGTAATATATATAAGCCTGCGCGCGCGAGACGTTTCCCCATTCTCGTCTTGTCGTTGCACAGGTCAGTATTCTCTCTCCATGTATGTAGTTTATGCTCAATCCATGTCGTTGCGCAGTCTTCTCTTTGCATTGAATCTCTTTCCGTGAAGTTAGTCTTGTCGTGTCCCTGACATTAGATGAGAATCACCCAACCGCCGACGCGTTACCCTCGCTGTCAAAACTATTACAGCGCTTGTGCATGCCCGCGGATCCCTCACCATCCCCCATTCCTATTCTATCAGTTTCGCCTGGTCCTATCGACCGTGATCCCCACACCCTACCAACATGTCCTATCCCACCGATCAGAGTCAGATCACCGTCCCCTCCTCTCCCGCTCCCACCATCGATCCTATGGCACTCCTCGCCACCATCCAACGCTTGGAGGCACAGATGTCTGCAATCAATCAGCAGAATCACGAACTCCTTGCTCGAGATGCTGATCTCCGACACAAGCTCGCCATATACGAACACCACCAATCCTCCGTCGCCCCTCCCTCCCCCACCGCTTCCCCTTCCGTGTCCACTACCCCAGTGGCTAGAGTGTCGCTCCCCGCGCCCCGTCCACTACCAGCATTTGTTTCTACTTCGAAAATTGGCGAGATGGCAGGAGGAGACGACGATGATTTCGTCAGAGGATTCGAAACCGCCAAGAAACTCTTTGCGCCGACGACCCAGAGTCACCCTATGCCCACGACCGGTGGCAAAGGATGAAGGGTGTTCGTAGCCAAGCCATCAGAATTCACGGGAGACAAGGAGGCCTACCAGGCCTGGATGCGCAGCATCAAACTATATGTGGATTCCAATCCCGACATCATCGACGACAAAGACAAGATCCTCTGTACGCTATCGTACATGACGGGAGACAATGTGACCGGATGAGCGGCTGAAAACTTCGTAAACCACCAGTACCAATTCCTCGACATCTGGACCTGGCACAGATTCGAGCAATGGCTGAACGACGAGTTCAAGCCGAAAATGCTCCAGAAAATGGCCCATGCGGCGCTGCTACGACTCAAACAGGGCACAGGGTCCGTCGAAGACTTTTTCAATCGACTGGACAAACTCGCCGATCAAGCAGGCTATCGCCTCAAGGACGTGGGACCCTTCGCCACCGAAGTGATCCAGAATGGGATACGATCAGAGATTGTGTCCAAAGCGGAGGATCAAAACCTGGAGCTCCTCAACACCAACGACGTCGCAATGTGGCGCAGTGCGCTCATCACGGTGGAGATGGTTGTCGCGAGGCAAGCTTCGAGGACGAAGAAGACCACGTTCGGAACCTGGCGAGGATCTGGACCAACAGTCGCTCCAAACCCTGCCAAACCCTCGACCTCCGCAGCAGCACCCTCGGACCGCAAGGATGCCACCGGCACCACGTTCGGGGGCCAAGGAAGGCCGATGGAACTAGACCGCGCTAAGGAACGCGCACAAGGGTTGTGCTTCTATTGCAAAGAGCCGGGTCACATTGCCGCGAAGTGCCCCAAGAAGAGAGCATATGCAACCAGAGTCATAGAGTCAGAGGGGCAAGTACGTATCCTGTTGCGAAAGGATGAAGAACCCACGTTGGTGGATTTTCCGGAAAGTCAGTGAGAGTCGCCGACTCGCTGACTCAGTCTCCTAGTACCTCGTCATGTAGTAATAGATTCAACAAATTCTGTTATTTGCATGATGAGGGAAACAAGACAGGCGAAGAGGACGACACGGTCGACCTCGCACATACAGAGAACGATGAGCACTCTCCGAAACTCATCACAGACTCGTCTAGGGAGCTGCGGCAGCGCAGACGACGAGGTAAGGTAAGCACGGACCGACGTCCGGCGGTCCAGACTGTAGTCTCGGAAGAAAAAGGCCGATCGAATGCTTCGGCGAAAAGCCAAATGAGTCCAGACTCCCTTTTGGAGTCCTCAGCCTCTGTTCCGTCCGGGGGACAAGCAATCAAGAGAAGCATTCGAAAGGTATTGAGTAACCGAGGCGAAGCTTTACCTTGGTCACCTTCGCGGTGGCTGAGCGGAAAATTCGAGAGCGAGACGGACGACCAGATGCTAAGGCGTTTGGAAGTCTATGTCCCTAGCGAACGACGATACGAAGCGTCCATGGATACAGTTACAGAATTAAGGTCCCTTGAAGTCATTAAAAGACGAAAAGCGCTGAAGGAGCTACACAAGCCCCAGCGAATGGTCATTGGCAATGGAACGAACTCGCTTTCGTTACCAGTGATCCTCACTGACCTACAAATGAACCGAACCGTGGAGGCACAGGCCCTTGTCGACTCAGGTTGCACGGGATCGATGATCGATGTCAAGTTCGCCAAGGAACAAGGTCTTAGTCTAGAAGAACTCGTAAGGTCGATACCGGTGTACAACGCCGATGGAACACCTAACTCAGAAGGTCATATCACACACATAACCACGATGATGTGTACGATCGAAGATCACTCCGAAACCATGACGATGGGAGTGACAAACCTGGGGAAGGGACAGATGTTCCTCGGACATGATTGGCTACGCCAACATGACCCCGTAATCGACTGGAACAAAGGGACTGTTCGTTTCGAATGTGGGCCCGAATGTTTCCCTCACGAGCTAGTTGAACCAGAGGAAGAGATGTACGAACCCGGCGACAAACTGGGATGTGTGTCGATTCCTCCAGAACAACTTAGAAATGTCTCGACTGAGATCGCTATTGAGCAAAATAAAGCGAAGAATGAGCGCTCTTTTGAGGACATTGTTCCAAAGGAGTACTGGGAGTACCAAGACGTCTTTAGCAAAGAGAACTTTGACGAGTTACCACCTCGCAAAGTATGGGATCATGCCATTGATCTCAAACCAGGAGAACATAAGGTTGATGGCAAGGTCTATCCTTTGTCTAAAGACGAAATGACAGAACTGGACAAGTTCATCACGGAGAATATCGAGTCAGGACGGATTCGACCATCGATCTCACCCTTTGCATCTCCATTCTTCTTTATCAAGAAGAAAGATGGACGACTTAGACCAGTCCAAGATTACCGAAAATTAAACGACGTCACAGTCAAAAACCGGTACCCGCTCCCGCTCATATCTGAGCTTATACATAAATTGAGACACGTGAAGCACTTCACGAAGCTGGACGTAAGATGGGGATACAACAACATTCGAATTCGAGAAGGAGACGAATGGAAAGCGGCGTTTAAGACCCCAAATGGGCTCTACGAACCGCTAGTAATGTTCTTTGGACTTACGAATTCCCCAGCGACGTTCCAGAATATGATGAACGACATACTGCGAGATCTGGTCAACAAAGGACTCGTCCTTGTATACATGGACAATATTTTAATCTACTTGCCAGATCTCGAGACTCATCATCGAACCACACGAGAAGTGTTGAAGATCCTACAGAAGCACAAGCTGTTTCTTAAGGATACTAAATGCGAGTTCAATACCATGGAAGTGGAATACCTCGGCCTCGTTGTAGGAAATGGAGCAGTAAAAATGGATCCCGCAAAGATAGCGGCGATCACCAACTGGCGTACACCGAACAATGTAAAAGAAGTGCAATCCTTTTTAGGATTTGCAAACTTTTACCGCCAATTCATTCATGACTTCAGTAAGATCGCGAAACCACTCACGTACCTCACGGGAAAGGTTCCATGGAAGTGGGACAAAGATCAGGAAGACGCCTTCTCCACGCTCAAGAAGGCTCTTACCTCAGCGCCAGTATTGGCCATACCCACCGACAACGAGTTGTTTGTAGTGGAACCAGACGCGTCGGATATCGGTCTAGGTGGAGTTCTTTGGCAAGTTCAACAAGGAAAGCGACACCCCATCGCTTACTTTTCGTGTGCATTGCTTGCCACGGAGAGGAACTATCAAATATACGACAAAGAACTCTTGGCAATCATGGAATGCCTCAAAGAATGGCGTCATTTCTTGATTAATGCCCACCAAGAATTCCAAATCGAAACGGACCACCGAAATCTGATATATTTTCGTCAACCCCAAGACTTAACCCGGAGACAAGCAAGATGGCATAGCGATCTACAAGACTACCATTTCGTTATCCATCACAAACCAGGCAAACTCAATGTCGCAGATCCTCTGTCCAGGGGGACAGACTTTGAAAAGGGGGTAGACGACGATAATGCGCAAACAACTCTGTTACCCGAATCGAGATTCACTCAAAGGTTGAATTCGACGTCGGTATCAATGTTTAAAGTCAAAAAAGTGTCTGAAAAGGCAAAAATACCGACGAAAGGATCAAAAGAAGCCGCCGGGCATGATCTCTACGCCGCCGAATCTACGATTATCCCTGCATTGGGAAGAGGATGCATAGATATGCATATCATCACAGAATTACCCAAAGGAACATACGGGAGAATCGCTCCTCGTAGTGGACTAGCGGTAAAACAAGGCATCCAAGTCGGCGCAGGAGTGATAGATGCGGATTACCGAGGAAGCATGAAAATTCTTCTATTTAACACGACGAACATAGACTTCGAAGTCAAAGAAGGAGATCGGATCGCACAGTTAATACTCGAAAAAATCGATCTAAGCGTTGCTATGGAAGTAGAAAACCTCGAGGAAACGCAACGGGGCTCCCAAGGATTCGGATCTACCGGGATTAGACAGGTGGAACAGTGGGACGAAGATGAGCTCATTGCTCAAAGCCAAGCTTTTGTCGACAAAATCGCAGCGAAAGATAGACAAAGTCGACCCACTGACTGGTCAATGAAAGAAAAGATCTGGCATTGGAGAGGAAAGGTATACGTACCTGAGAAAAAGGAACTCAGGGAATGGATACTTCGCCGAAATCATGACGCGATTATGGCGGGACACCTAGGACAAGCTAGGACTCGGGAACTCATCATGCAGAAATATTGGTGGCCCCAATTGAGACAAGACGTGAAGGCCTACGTACAGGGATGTCAAACTTGTCAAAGGACAAAGGCAAGAACGGAACAAACCCACTCGCCTTTACATCCGAACGAAACGCCTAAGGCCCCATGGCAAATCATCTCGGTAGACCTCGTAGGACCACTACCCACATCCCAAGGGTTCGACACGATCCTCGTGATTGTGGATAGATTTACCAAGATGATTCGAGCAATTCCCGTCCACAGCACGATTACTTCCATGGGAATTGCAAGAGCATTCCGAGACCACGTCTTCAAGGATTTCGGCACTCCCACAAAAGTAATCAGCGATCGAGGACCACAATTCATATCAGGGTTCATGACAGACCTATACAAATTGCTAGACATCAAAGGGAATCCGAGTACAGCTTACCATCCTCAGAC
>JBBPMJ010000447.1:0-26891 GCA_038090255.1 Austroboletus niveus
GTTGATGACGTCCTTGAGTTGGACCATGACGACACCCTGGACAGGCACAGTGATCTTTTGCGACAAGTCGCCGCGTGCGACAGCATTGCACACACGTGCCACGTCCTGAACTTGAGCCTTGAGCAAACGCAATTCCTCGACGGCACTCATACCGCTCTCAAGTGCAGCGGATGCGAGAGGACCAGGAGGAATGATGAGTGGCGAGCCCGACCGAGGTTCGTTGAAGCTCGCATTGATACGACTAATTGTAATCGTATCAGCGATTATCCTGCCACAGATTGGGCAGGATGTGTGCTCGACATTGGAGGTTGATGGCGCGGAGGCAGACGAGTTGGTTGACGTACTTTGTACTTTAAAGTCGCTGGGAATATTGTCGAGTGATAAAGACATATTCTGAATACGCGAGCTGATCGGTCTAACAGAATCAGCGAAGCCCACGGTTAACTCCTGTGCCAACATCTCAACATCGGCCGAACCATCAGCGATACCGAGGGTCCTGTCGGGCCTACTGTGTAGGATGCTTGTATGTGTGGTAGTCATCGCACTGAGGTGATGTGAGGGCGCATTGTCATGGTCCTTCTGAGAGGAGAAAGAGTATGGTATGAGGGCGTCAGTTACGCTTCGTCTTTTCTTGGTCTCTGGTCCGTTCTCTTGCCGGGATTCGGAAGCCACGAAGGAGGCGAGGGTATCCTCTGCAGCGTACATTCTACGGGCGACGGTGGCGAGGGAGCGCAGAATGGAATCCGTCTGCCAATCGCTGGGCCCGTCGTATCTGGGCGGGGGGGTTGATATGGGACATAGTTCGTAAGTAGACAGCAGAGCGATGAGATAAGGGAGAAACGGGTCGGCCAGACCACGCTTGAAGTCTTCGTCTGTTGGGTTCATCTTAGTTGGTAGGGCAATGTGTGCGGTGGTGTGTGGCGAAGGCGCACTGGGAGCAGAAAAGAAGTACAGTCTGCTATAGGAAAGTGGAGAAATGTAAACGTATGAGAAAATCTTAATAAATAAGTACGGACTAGTCCGTCATCATTCGTGGCACGCAATTCTATTGTACGCTATGAGCCCCTGCATTGCACCAGTGCACACACTCGTAAGCAGCACAATTACGCACATCATAGGCTGTGGTCGGTAGATGTCGGAACGATTCCAAAGTTTCGGTAGATGTCGCCTTGTCATACTTACGTGCCGCGCCGTGCGGCATAGTTGAGCATCTCCTCGTTGAGTGGGTCAGTATCTTGAGCAATGGTCTTCGTAAAATTCGTTTCATTGTTATTGGGTAGTATTGGTGCTAATTCATGATAGTAGTCACGGAAGCTCAACAATTACTACTGCCACCAAGGTGCCATGTCATGTGACGTGTGACTATTAATACTATCTCACGCATCTTACCTGTGACTAGTACATTAGCAGCGATACGTCGGTCAATATCAATGATCGTTGCTTCGAAAGCAACTCCGAGACCTACCGTGTCTTGGCGTTACTTACCATGGACCCTTTTAAAAGCTTCGAGGGTGTCCAAAATGCAACTGTCGAATTTGAGGACACCCACGGAGAACCCTAACAATGAAAGTTGAATATTTTTCTACATAGATCGATTGATCCCGGCGATTGTTGACGGAGTCAGCTGATCAACGTCGCATTACGGTGCTCCGCCGATCCGATATTCGGGTTGCGGGCTCTCCTGCTATCGGAAGTTCATTTTACGGCGTCAATGTGCCCTGCTCGACTCGTCGTGCATATGCATCTCCCGTAAATACCCTATTTGAATTCCCTCACCCTTCATTCTGAATATCACCTACAACACTGCCGTGACAAACTACCCGCTATCGGTGCATCATGGAGGGAGGAGCAGCAAGTCATGCCGAAAAAAAATCGGGTATTTTCGGTATCATATGGCCTTCCTTTCTCGCCTTTCTCGATCAGGTATGCCTTAGTTGTTTTCGCATTTATCTATCCTCACATGGAATATAGACCATTCTCGCCAACGCTCTGCCTACTATGGTGGCGGAACTAAATATTTACGCCTGGGTTGGAAGGTAGGACCACTTGGACTAAACAAACATGATCTTATCCAAGCCTTCAGCGCGTATATGATACTGAGGCAGTACCTCAGTAGCATCGGGACCACTGAACGGAAAGCTCTCTGACATCTGCAGTCTGTATCTCATTCCGTCCTACCCGATTAACTCTTCTTTTGGCACTCATAGGTCTAAAAATCAATATTCTATGCAAGTATTGCCACTTTTTTTTGGCACGTATTCACACTTCTTAAGACTATTTACATCTGTGTCCTCTTATTCTTTGTGTGGTGCTGCCCAGGACATGATATGGGTCGTTATTTTCCGCGCCATACAGAGATTAGGTGGTGGTAGGATCTTCCAAATGGTCCAAATCATAATATCCGACATCGTGCCCCTCGAAGAGTATGTTTTATGCTTTTTTTCGACTTTATTTTTCAAATCCCGTAGCCGAGGGAAATATGGAGGGTTTATCAGTGCCACTTGCCAAGGGTGTTGCCAGGTAAACATTCTGTTTTACAGTCCACAAGTCGTATTATGTAGAAGTAATTGTACGCTATCAATCGAATGCCAAAAGAGTGCATGAGTGCCACTGCCAGTCCGCACTTACCTTTCAATTGAACAATAATGCACGATGCAAAAATACGATACTGATTGTTCCATTGTCAGATCCTATCGTACTAAGTACAGAGGCATGGATTCTCACCGAAAGATTACTACTTATCCTGCTACATAAGTAATGGGAAGTTTTACCCCGGGCCCCGGGTGAGACTTTTTTTTTTGGCTTTGAGCTATGTTTACACGAGACTGATTGGTAGTAGCAGTTGTGCGCTCAGGGTGCCTTTGTCGGCCGCTGTCGGTGCTACCTCGTATCCAGGCCCAGCCGATTCTTAAAGTGGACGGACTATGGCCGAAGGCCATATTCCTATGTCTGTGTGTGAAGGAGGGATACTTGGGCTGCCGAACCCGTTTTCTCGTCCGTCTGATGACTGACTGGCACCCCCCTCCGAGGATTGGGGTCGGACTGCGGGCCACTGTGGACGCCGCATACAGTACAAGCAAGGACGGGTGAGGGGATGGGATGAGCATGGTTTCGAACCTGCGAAAAATTCTCGTCAGGGGGCTACCGCTACCCCGACCATCGCCTGTGGCGTTACAATTCGCCGGACTGCGGAGCATGCCAGTGGTGGGCACGTTGCAGTTCGTGGATGACGAATTGGTGGGTGGAGGCGTTTTATCGCGCAATGGTGTGCGAGCACGAGGTGTTCGAGCCTGGGCGTCCCGCAATGGCGTTGAGAACAGCGACGAAGATGACGAAGGATTCATGCATATCGGGGCATGATGGTGGGGTGTTATTTTTCCGACTCATTGAGAAAATGGATCAAGTCAGCGGTACCGCGGGATCCAGGAAAGCCTGAGCGTTTCGTCCTTTTTTCGTGGGTATCAATGATTTTTCGTACAGGTCAATACCATTTTTTGAATTCAAGTGAGTTCACGACGCGTGCAAAAAACAAAAAAATACATGTCGTATGTCGTATGCGATACAACACACCACCAATCTAACGCTAGGCAGGTACCAATAGTACTTGCGGAAAATCCACCATACCTGGCACGCTTATTCGCTCGCATCTTCCTGCGTAGCGCCTCCCTCGAGACTGGTCGTATTGGAATCGCTAGACAATCCTGCGACCTCGGAGGCGTATACTTCGTCGACGGCCGCCTTCTCCTCACCCTTTTCAGGATCGCTCGTCTTGTTCCCACCATCGCGAACGATCGTACGATGCAACGAATAAGCACGGATGAAAAGAACAAGGATGAAACCAGCCGCGGACAAGGGGGTGATCACGAGCCAAATCGTACTGATGGACCGCGCATAGGCATGCATGACTTGATTCCTCAACGCGACATCCTATGACAGAATTCGAGGTCTAATGAAATATCCACGAAAGAAAGGAACATACGGGGATTGATGCTATTTGCCTAATGTTGTCGTTGATGGAGGCAGCAGAAGTGCTCATAGTGATACCCGAGATGGATCTGAGCCTTTGTTCGAGGGCGCTTGAAATGATGGTCTCTCCGATTGTGATACCGATCGTGCCAGCTAGTATACTAGAGACTAATTAAGCCCTGATTTCCTGGATGCACGTGTCGTCACACACCGATCAAAAACAAATGCTCCGGTACTTGTCGCCATATCGCTTATAGGCATAGCCGCTTGAAGTGCGATTAGCGGCGTCTATCCATGGTAATTCAGCAAGGTCAACGGATTGGAAGGCATGCTACGAACCTGGAACAGACAACCGATTCCAAGAGCTGTAATCAGAGGATATATTTCCTGCTCAGCGCTGCGACAACATGTTGGATAGCAGTCTGTATGAAAATATATTGCACTTACATACTAGATGTATTGTCCAGCGTAATCATCAAGCCCCATCCAACAGTCATTACAGCCCATCCACCCCACATGACCGGACGATATGACCCAGTTCGTGCTACAATCATACCTGTAACCGCAGACTGCAGGGAAGCAGCAAGAGAATAGGGAAGCATCCTGTGGCGATAAATTAAGTAAACGATAATGATATCGAGACGATGACGATAGACTAACTTCACCCCAGACATAGTGGGAGATGCGCCAAGGACTGTGATACTGTCAGCCGTGGACGTAAAGAACGAAATTAACCATGCCTTGGTAAAACATGGGCAAGTAGCTGGTGAATATTCAGTATACAGCTAGATCCGCAAAGCGACAAACATACTAAGCTCCTAATTGCCACAAAGTAAAATTGAGAGATCATGTACCCTATACAGCTAAGCAACGTACCAGCATAGAAACCAATGCCGTGAAAAAACACAGAAATTAGAATTATCCCAGTTGTACGGGTCTATTAAAAAGTCAGAACCCGGGAGAATGAGAAAGCAAAGTAAAAACCTTAAATAATCGCGGCGGGAGAATCGCAGATCGCTTGGTATATACCTCGTTCATCGCGAAAATTATGAGCAACATTCCCCCAACAACGAGGAGAGAAATAGTCTCTGCACTGCCCCCTAATCGGGTGTCAGTTTCACGACATGTCCGATTGATTATTCGTACATGTGGTTTCGCTCGAGTTGAATCCTATCAGAAGGCAGACCACGCCTGAGACAACAGTTGGAAGCCCAATAAAGTCAAATTCTTTGACGTGCTCGTGGAATGATCTTCCTTTGTGTGGGTTGAGGTTTAAAAAGATAAACAGAATAGCACCTGCTACACCCCCAGTCGGTCTGTTCCTGATATTAAACAACAGAATCCATCACTTTTTAAGGAAACACTGACAGATTGATCCAGAAGCACCTTTAAACGAAAATTAGTATCGGTCCCACCGTCAACAAGATAACATACCATCTCCAAGTAACATGTTCTGTGAGAACCTAAGAAACGATGTGTTAACACACGAAATATGATCTGGAAGGAGACAAATTACTCCACCAACGAGTGGCCCAACCACACTAAGGAGATTAACGAGATATTAATGACTGAATTAGAAACAAAAAACAACTGCCCACCTAGCGATACCCCATGTAGCACCAATGGCTCCCACGTATTTTCCTCGGCTATGGAACTTAGAGGCTTAAAAAGAACAAAACTGAAGACTTACTCCTTGAGGGATACGATGTCTGAGATAATGATCTGGATTAACTGGATAATACCTCCGCCACCTATTCCTTGGACGGCGCGGCAAACAATGAGCCATCTCATGCTCTGCGCAGCACCGCACAAGGCTGATCCAATCTGGAAAAAGAGAATACCAAGTTACACTGAAGAACTTTGGCAACAACTTTCACAGCAAGTAATACGGACCAAAAAGATGACAATGGATGCGTATAATATCGGCTTTCGACCTGGGTACACCATAAGCGAGATAAGTTAGAAAGGATGACTGATGTACCGACCTAAAATGTCAGAGAGCTTTCCGTACAGCGGCGACAAGGCTGCTGAAACCAGCATGTACACGCTAACGCATGAATTAGGTCATGTTTGTTGCGAGCCAATGTGACTACCTTCCAACCCAACTGTAATTCTTACCACCACCCAACTCGGCAACGATAGTAGGCAATGCCGTAGCGACGATGGTCTGTAGGCCATGTGAGGCTAGATAAATGTGACAACGGAGAAGACACACCTGATCGAGTGCAGAGAGAAAGGTTGAACACATGAGTCCAAAAAATACGATTCCAAGTCGGTTTTTCGGCACGACGTGCTGTTCCTTGTCCGTCCAAGATCTACCTGGTGGAGCATTTGAGGGGGGATCTTCTGGCATGGCAGAGGAGGAGGACATATACGAGATGAAGATGGGTAAAAGAGAGAAAGAGAACCAGGGGAGCCTTGCAGCTAGTGCACGCACATCGTGAGTCAAACAGGTTCCCAAGTGGCATGGAGAGAACTATTTCTGAATGTCAACTGCAGTATGCCCAATGACATTGGTGCTTCTCGGCTTGTCGGCAAATTGCAATCGGCAGTCGGACTCCTGAAGATGGGCCGTGTGATAGGATTCATGGGAACGACTTGATTTACAGCGAATCGAGGTAGAACCGATGGAAATTGATGAGAATTAGATGAATGATAGATGGTGTACTAAACTTGTCGACTCGCAGCGTGACCCAACTTCAAGAAGCCAAGGCAGACAGGGGCATGAAGAAGTGGTTGTAGTAGGCAAGGCAAGTCTCCAATCTGCTGGCTACTGGCTGAATGAGCAAACAGCAGCCCATTCGAGGCCCACTGCCAGCACTGGCATACAAATCAAGGAACCTAATACGGCCGTCTGGAGTCGGGACTGCATCAACCTTATTATTTTTTGAACATGCCGAACATGCCGAGCCGCAAGAGTGCCGAACAAACTCTGCCACATGCACGAGTACACAATTAAGTGAGTAGCCACGTACCAATGTTCTTCGCGTCGTTTACATTTGAAATTATATGAACCTCCGTCGGCAGAGAAATCGAAACTCGTCCACACTAAGTTACGTTTCCGCAGCTACTTCACTATGTATACAACCAACCGCAGTCACGGTCACTGTGTATAAGATACGTGGGTATTCGCTGAACCACGGCATGGTTAAGTTCGTGTCCTTAATTATAGCAGCTTCGTGCCATCTGACCAAAGCAAGTACAGTTAAGTTCCCATTTGAGCTATTTTGATCGATGGCAAGAGTAAAGTTTACTTTAAAACGACCTGGAATATGTACAGCTCTTCCTAAATTCATCATCCTCATGACAATCTTACTAAAAATCAAATCATTCCTCACGTGCTCGTTCTTTCTCGTGCATCGGCATCTACAAGGTACTCGATTTTCGTTACATCGCACTTGCATCCGCAAATTTCTCTCCCGCTTTAGCGGAACGTGCTTCACCGCCAGCCTCTTGCTCTTGCTCTTGCTCTTTTTTCTTTTTGAATCTATTTCTGTCCATCGGGGTGCGGATTACATGTAGGACAATGCAAGACTGAGGTGAAAGGGGCAACCATGATCTACCGCATCCCGGACCTTCTTGCTCTTTGTCACCCTTTTCAGGATCATTCACGATCTCCGAGCCAAGTTCACGGACCACATTCCGCTGCAATGAATATGCACGGATAAAGAGATAGAGATGACGAAACCGAGCGCAGAAAATGGCACGCTCATGAACCAGATCGTACTAATGGAGCGTGCGTGATTCGAGCCTTCAATGTGGTGCCCTATGACCCGGAAAGGAAAGAAGAAAAGGTCGGCAGCCAGAAACTCAGACGGTCATCAAGGAAGACCACATACCTGAATCGAAGCTATCTTTTTGATGTTGTCATTGATAGAAGAAGCAGAAATGTTCGTGTGAGAGCCTGAGGTGGCTCTGAGTCTCTGCTGAAGGGTGCTCGAAATAATCGTTTCTCTGATTGTGAATTTGTGATACCAACCGTACCACCCATGATGCTGAAGGTTATGTAAGTCCCGGCCTGCAATTTTCCAGAACCATGAAATCACATACGCCAAGAACAAAGATGCCCCTAGACTCGTGGCCATATCTTTCTGAGGCATAGCAGCCTGCAATGCTACAGTCTGTGTCTGCCCAAAGTGATTTAGTAATATTAGGTGGTCAAGAGAATGTCAACGTTACAGACCAAGAATTGTAATCGTCGGATATATTTCCTATGTGACACGAAAAGAAATCAATCAAATGGCAGCAGACGTCGGTGGATTGTACTTGCATGTTAGATGTGTTGCCCAACATGGTTCTCAGTCCCCATCCAATGGTCATTACAGCCCAAGAAACCCATATGATTGGACAATAACACCTAGCATATGCAATGAGCAAACCTAACTTCATTGTCTGAGAGCTTCCTATAGTAGAGAGGTCCCAAGGTTGCCGAAGTAAGCATGTACCTTCCAACCCAGTTGTAATCATTTTCTGTGCCTAGTTCGGCCACAATAGTAGACAAAGCAGTATTGACAATAGTCTGTAAACCATGTGAGGATACATATATAAAAAACCGAAAAAGACGAAGGCAAACGTACCTTATCGAGTGCGGCGAGAAATGTGGTGCACATAAGACCTGAATAAACAATCCCTAGGCAATTTTTTGGCATGATATGTTGTTCGTTGTCCTGCCATGACGCACCTGGTGTGACCTTTAAAGATGCATCTTTGAGAAATGTAAGGTCTGATTAGAATGATGGGTAAAAAAGAGCGAAGAAAGGCGACGTCTACAGTTTGAAGCAAAACAGCGCCACGATTCTCAAATGAAGTCATGCCAGGGGATGTGAGACTCGCCAACAGCCGATAAATAATATGTTGATCATCTGCATGGACACGAGGTGGGTTAGTTCTTCTTAGGCGGCGGGCTGGCCCGAAGGATCTTGGCCACTTATTTTAAGTGTTCATAACCGTCCACCACGACGCCAAACGGGAAATCACCATAAAAATGGGACTTACAAAATTATATATTCAGAATCTTCTCACCCGGGCCATTGACCGGGTTTGCAATGTCAGTGAACCAAATGAATCTTGACAGTAATTTTTGAGCCACACCAGGTTGGTAATCGTCGTGATTAATGGCTCCTGAGCTTGGTGGGCCGTCTACGGTCCAACATACCTTTCCCGAGGTACTACAAATTCAGATCGGGATTATCGAGTGCAGCCCGAGCAGCACTGGCGTATGTGGGAATTTGGGTCGATTACCAAGCATGTACACCTTGAACTCCAACGATGAATCATTCTCCCGGGGACAGACTTCGGGCGAGCCAGCCTCGCACTTTGGTGGTCCCATCCGTGCGTATAAATGGTTATAGAAACGTCGATGGGGCTACTTCACCATCGCAAACCACACAAGCTTCCTGCCTTCGATACCAGCCCAGCTATAACACATGTCCTCCATACAACAGACAGCCGCGCTCTTCAAGCCGATCCAGGTCGGCCGGATGATCCTTCGGCACCGTGTCGTGCTCGCCCCTTTGACGCGTTTCCGAGCACATGCTTCCCATGCCCCCGGGCCCCAACAGGCATCCTACTATTCGCAGCGTGGTTCTACCCCAGGGACTTTCTCATCACTTGAGCAACATTTATTTCCCATGACGCGGGTGGATACGCTCACGTCCCAGGTATCTACACTGACTCCCAGGTAGAAGGCTGGAAAAAGGTATGGTTGGCCGTACGTACTATGATACGTTGTCGTTGATCACCGCCTTAGGTGACCGACGCCGTGCATGCCAATGGATCATACATCTTCCTCCAGCTCTATGCACTTGGTCGGGCTGCAGACATCGATGTGCTTGAGTCACAGATTCCTCCATCCCCATACGTCTCTGCGTCCGCCGTTCGCTTGACTGGCATATCAAAAGCCCCCCGTCCATTGACCGAAGCTGAGATTAAGGAGTATATTGCCGCGTACGCCGAAGCGGCGAACAACGCCATTCACCGTGCTGGTTTCGACGGGGTGGAGATTCACAGCGCAAACGGTTACCTCCCAGATCAATTTCTTCAAACGGTGTCGAACAAACGCACAGATAGATGGGGCGGAGACGAAGAAGGCCGTACAAGATTTGCTAGGGAAATCGTTGACGCTGTTGTGGACGCCATTGGTGAAAACCGAGTTGGTGTTCGTATCAGCCCCTGGAGTACTTATCAAGGTAAATTGCTTATACTGATTTATATACTTTGTGTTGACAATATGTCGTACAGACATGCAGATGCCAAACCCGCGTCCAACATTTGCGTATCTTGTTACCGCTCTGCGTGACAAGTATCCGGGGTTGGCGTATCTCCACGTGACCGAGCCACGCGTGATAGGCAGCGGGGACAGAGCCAAGAGCCAAGAGGAGAGCAACGACTTTCTGCGCGAGATATGGCAAGGTGGATATACCCGCGACTCGGCCCTGCAAACCGCAGAAGATAAGGGTGGGCTGATTGCATTCGGGCGGTTGTATATACCCAACGTGAGCATCTTTACCCTTCCTTTTCGTTTGAAGTGTTCATTCGTCCACTCGATGATCAGCCTGATATTCCAGTGAGACTGCTTAAGGACCTCCCATTGACACAGCCAGACCGATCGACGTTCTATCTGACAGGTGACTTGACACCGCGCGGATACAGCGATTGGACTTTTGCGGATGGTAGTGTGAAAGATATCGATGAGAGACTGTGAGGCTCGGATGAGCAGTAGCGCTTTAGACTTCCTTGGATTCATATAGAAGAAGGCATGTCGTGATCCTAATAACTTACTGGCGTACTTGCACTTGTCTGTATATTATTGCGGTTTCATGAATCAAGTGTTTATTCGGCATTGGACCACGTGACAACTTTATGCTGAAATTTCCTGCTGTGTCTACAACGCAGGAAAAATCAATATTGGCATCGCGAACCTGGCGCGGAAGTTGTTGAGCTCCACCTGACTTTCAACGCTAGCTTCACACGGCGGGGACTGGTCGTCATTGCAGGCAACCGCTGGAGCCCAGCGAGTAGCTAGCGGCCATCCAGCTTCAGTCTGGATGCCGACTTTGAACAAAGGAGGCCTATCTCCACAGGACCAAGGACCAGCACCATTTTCAACGTATGTGACGAGATGGACGGATCACGCGACAGTTGAACGACATCGATTACGATGTCCAAAATCAGTATGTCGCTCTTACATAAGCTTCAGAGTTTCCTCTCCGACCAACAGTCCTCAAACCTATGCGGGTCGTTGGCGCGGAAAATACCCTACTACGGGAGAGCCGTTGCTCCTGCACTGGACCCTCGTCATCCCTACGTCCGCAGACCGTGGCAGCTGCTACGAGATCGTTGGTGACATGTACACTTATGCGACTTGAACCGGCGGGGCAGTCGCGTCATCGGTTATGTCTCCCCGAACAGGCTTGACTATCTTTTGGACAAGATCGCACTCGTGCAGGTCGTGCGTCAACAGTTGACGTGGGACTGCCAGAATTGGGCGTATGAGGCGTTGGCGGGGTTGAATCATGCCGGTTTGTATACGGATCCGAGCATGACGTTTGCCTTGTTACAGGCGCAGACGTGTTGTCTCTTGGAGGCTTGGGAAATCGGGGAGATCTGGAAGAGAATATGTTCGTGTGTATGACACTCTAAGCGGCATCTTGAAAATGTAACAATCGACGACCTCATGTTTATGACTTTGAAGATTGGCCCATTGTACTTTTTTGAAAGATCGATCACTAAGTTAGGCAAAAAGCTCAGCATAATCAGTAGTGACAGCGAACTCAGCGAATATTCTAGCAAGTAGTAGCAGTCTGCACGCACGCCAGATCGTACAGGCGAACAAGACATATGCGGATCCGAAAATACGCCATGCGAAGAGTGGAACGATCGTGGCAGACGCTCCTTGTACAAGATGCAAGAAGTCGTGCCTCAAGTTGGGTAACGCGTGTGTGCTCGAGGTGTAGCTGAGGCCGTTGGTGTACTAAGTCGCGTTCCACTCACGAGAATTCGAAGCTGTTCGGGCTTCCAGTGTACATCTACATAAATCATTGGGCACGGCCGGCATCTTTAGCAGTGCGTCTTGGGAAACCTGGGGTCTTCATATTAACTAGTAGCGTACGGTCACCGTGATGCAAGCTCCTTGAGATAGGTTGCATTGATGCCTTGTCGAGAACAACTCGATCGAATCTCTAGATGTGCGATACTGTATCCAAACGAGTCGGACGCGAAAGTTACATGAATGTCGGTTTCACGGTGGCGAGCAGAGCCACGCCTGCCAGATGATCAAGTACTGTGTAACGCCGTCGCAACTGACGTGGGACAGTTTTCGCGGCATGATGCAAAGAATATTTACGTGAATAGATGCTCTTCCCAACTGGATCTCTGCAAAGACATGGGTGTATCCGCGGAGATGAATGGAAGTCACTTGGCTATGATCAGACTGGCATCCCTCTGATGTCGAGCCCCGATACGGTTTTTGTACGTTGCTTAGGGTCGTCCCAAGTGATACAAGACTGCCAGTACCGTATCCGTCGTTGTGGCCTCTAGATGTTCATCAAGCATGCATTCGTTACAAACGTATTTATAAATAAGACAGCATGGAATCAAAAAAGGGGGTATCAAGACCTTTTTTTTTGCGACGTAAATGGAAAGCAACGCCCGTGCGTCTTCTTCGTCAACCCGATACCCAAGATGCACTGCCTGGTGCACGCGCATCTATCAACAATTATCCCACGGTGGCGCTTGATACGTTTCTAGAATGCCGGCTAGCGCACCGCCAACGACCGCTCCGCCAAACGCGGCGCTCGTCGTCCCGTTGATGCTATAAAACGACGTCTGACCGCCCCCGAGATCAGTGAACGTGCCGAGAAGTGCTGACGGAAGGATGTGGAACACATATGGGGCGTCGGTCGTGTTCGTGCATCCCGAGAAGGACGCGTCAGCCGTGTTCGTCGTGGCGTTGTATGACAGGTTATATAGTGTATAGTCATCGGTGACGGCGTAGGTTGCCCAGGCCGAGGAGAACTCGCCATCCTGTCCTAGGATAGGAAGAGCACGTCCGAGGTAGGCGGTTTCATGAACTAGAAGCAAGATCGCATCATAATTCATATAGACTGGATCTAAAAAGGCTACGTACCCGTTCCGTTGATAGTCTCCGTCTGCAAAAATACGTGCGTGTCATAAAATGTCGTGCTGTGGCCCCACACCGTCGCGCCGGTGTACGCATTTATGTAAAAGGGTAGTGGCGTTTCGGAGAACATGTGCTTCAGGGTCGATAGTCCGTCGAGTGCGATTTGTAGGCCTTGAGGAGTGGAGAGGTTTCCAGCCCTGTTTGATCATAAGTCAACTTTACGTGGCTGTTGAGATTCGATTACTTACACATGACCGCGGATCAAAGGAACGGAACCAAACCAGCCGTCGGACTCTTCCGAGTCATCTAGCAATCCATTATAGTGTGCAACATTTGGGTGAAACGCATCGTGCGTTGCCCTATTCGGTACGTTCAGCTAATCCTAAACGGCATATGGCCATGGGGCAGGTGCCAACGAAAAGACTCACGAAAATGAATTTAGTGTCAGCTGGTAACCATCTACATTCACGGATACGTTGTACCACAACGCGTCCATATCCCACATCAACACGTTTTCTCCAATCGCAATTTGCTTGGTATCTTCGGCATCACAGTATGAAAAGTCACCCGTGACGGTACTCTGAACGGTAGTCCCGTTGATATCTACAATCAGTATGTCGAAAGAAGGAGGAGAAGGATCAGATGAGCTCGGGTCGCCCTGGTTCCACCTCAGGACGATGGGGAACGTCCCATGCAAAGCCAGCGTCCATTTTTCCCATCCTTCTTGACCTGAGGAAGACTCGATCTGAGGAAGGGTGTCGTTCGCATTGGGAACGGTGACGTTGGACACGGGAACATGCCCCGTGCAGTTGTACAAGCTGAGAGTCTCGGATGCATCGTAGTCAGAGCCTAGTTGAAAGGTCGAGACGAGACGAATCGGGGCGCTAGCCAAGGCCACCACTGCGATGAGGAACCGGAAGTGGAACATGGAGAGACGGGGTTCAATACGATGGATGGGTCATCGTATAAGTTATTATATACCCAGGAAGACCGGGAAAGGGGTTACTCGATGTGGAGCGGCATCAGAATCCATTTATGAGTTACATAACTTGCTAGCAAGTTATACGGCTGGGCTGAATACCGCCGCATTACGAGCAGTGATACTGTACACGTGTCCTGTCATTTGTGTAGGTACAATGCTGATCAGGATTGGAACTTCGAGAAGACGAAGCTTCTAGTTGGATGACCTTTGGTGGTCGACTTGACTTTTCATTCAAACTGATGCGCACCCAGTGAGATCCTGGCATCACTAATGAAGAGAACGCCACCTCCGAGCCCGATCGGATAAGTTTTTTTTTCGGGAGTTTTAAGGGTCGTTTGAAACGACAACCAGAATTGTTGGTTTGAGAACGTGCAGGACGCACGGCAGAATATTCATTGCCGACCCAGACGAAAAATGGGTCCACACTCTGCGGCGAAATGTCCGATTTCGTACTTTCCCTCATGCCGATGTGCGTGAGGAGCCGAGAACCAATAACTTTGAGCTATGTTGGGGCCAAGTCCATTTTAAGTCGGAGCCAGACACCAACAACTTGATGACTCGCCACCAGCCAAGGCCGGGATAGTAGTTCATTATGTAGCGCGCATTCTAAGATATTCCAAGCAGCGCCGCAAAACGAGAGAGCTGAAATGTAGGCAACAGTCGATGAAAATGAGAGAGGTTTGTAATCAGCGGAACTGAGACGGACACCCGTACTTGTTATCATTTTCTCCCGAACCCAACGTCAGCACATCCTTCTTCACATACATATGGCCTTCGTAGAGTGTTTGGGCAGTGGCGCACTCGATCGGTTTTCATTATAGTCCACCTAGGCATGTTCTGGTAAGTGCAAGGACGAAAACACGAAGAAATAGGGCACGCACATTCTTCGCAGCCTCGTTTCATCCTCTGTTTGGTAGAGAGGGTGACGTGTTGGGAACAGGTGGAAGCGATGAGTCTTGACTGTCAGCTACTCGCCTTTTTGACCTGAGTGTTTTTCTGCATAAATATTAAGATAGATTCTCCTTGCAAAATAGTTATGCTTACCTCGATGTAGTTGACTGAGTTTCGAGTGTCAGATGGTGCCTGGTACAAGAGGTGGTGATTAGAACAATATTGCGTGGCGCCTTCCATCGAGTGCCGGTGCCGTCGGTGTTGGTACAGCACTTGAAATGGACTGCGCATAACAGTTTGCCATTGTTATTGTCGAGTGCGGGATAAATGTTTTAGCTCCGCTCTTTCGTCGATGCGACCTCAATACTTTTTTCTTCATCATAATACTTGGCCCTTGCTAGTATACGTCCACAGGGCCGACAAGGAACTAAGAGCCTAGTAAGGAGGCAGAAGCGGCAGCGGCGTCATCATGTGAGGACCAGTCTGAGACGAGTTAGAGGTTGTTGGCGAGGGTGTGTACATTGCCAAGTTCTGTCACTGCAGGTTTTGTTGATTGAAGGCCAAGGCCACCGGTCACCAATGCTCGAAGCAAAGGTTGCATAGTCTTGCTGACGAGTAGTGTTGTTGGCAGAAGTCCCGTTTTGCCATGCTGGCACGTCCAGACAGCTACTGGCTAAACCTGGCAGAAATGCACTTGATTAAGGAGCCATCATAGAGGCCCGTAATGACAAGACTTAAATTGCTGTCTGAACCACTGAACAATCATCCGACACCCCCAGCATGTCTTCCAATACTCGTAGTTCCTTCTTTTATTACTACTGCAATCTTTACTCGAACTGCCGATGTTACTGGAGATGCAACATTTGTGGTGAAAAAGAGTGCTCGAATTCAACGAGTTAGATCGGGTTGACGAAGGGCTTGCCCAAGGCCAGCAGGATGGCGGAGGGTGGATTGTCCGTAGTCGTGTTGAGTTGAGCTGAAGTTTTGACAAAACTGGTACAAGTTACAACCACCCGATGGGTTTTGCCGGCGCTACCAGTGGCAAAACCGTTCCGAAATAACCGACTCTAAGTCAAACACCAGTTGTCGGAACTCCGACAGAATCCATCTCGATATCCTTCTGTCATGAGGGTGCCTGGCCCGGGAGAAATGTTCCATGACGGTGTGTATGACACTTGGAGGTTTCATGGGTAACGCCGTGTTTACTCGTGACAGGAGTCGTCCCACTGCAGGACGCCAAACGTGAAAGTTACCGTTCCAGTCTTCGGAACAAGGCGGAGCACGAGGGAAATTTCGCCTTCCACAATCAACTTGTAACGGCATCATACTAAGCAACGTTCAGCACCCGGGTTGCGATCATCAACTTTGCTATACTTGACCGTGAACCATCTGCAAACACTGGTTCTGTGATCGGATCCATATGGCGCAGAACGCGCAAACAATTGAGTAAACTCTTTTTACTCACCCAGGGCAAACAAGGCTTTACATTATGGTCTGCAGAAATCGAGTATCGCTCCTTTGATTGGACTCTCCAGAGCCTTCGGATGTTGTAGGAGGCTGTCAGTTCCGTGACATAACTCTGCATCATTTGACGCAGTGCCTCTCACACCGTATCTTAAAAACTGTTGTGTGGGAGTGCTCTCCATTCCGCCTTTACCCTCACAACGCTGTTGCCACCTCATCTGAGAGCTATTTTGGCTGCGTTACCGGGAAACAGACAATGGCTGGGTGCACAACGAGCGTGAGTGGCCCATCCTGAAGCATTGATTAAGCTCGACTGAACCAATTGGCAGGATTTTGACGGTCTTGTTCGTCTTGCCGATGACCTCTATTCACGTTACGAGGTTGGAGGCAATCCTTCTGACCTCAGCTTATGTATCATACACTATCGCTCGGCGTGGACCCAAACCAAGTCATCCTCCACCTTGTCTGACGACAGAAGGGGCAAACTACTCAGTAACCTTGCCAATGCACTTTCCATCCGCTTTCAGCGTCACGGAGATATAGCCGATTTGAACCACTCGGTAGAATGTCATCTCGCCGCCTTGGACTTCCGCCCTCCTGGACATCCCGGACGAGCTAACACGCTGTCCAACTTTGCCACCACGCTGCTTGTTCGGTATGGCCATCTCGGTATGCAAAATGATGTCGAACTGGCGATTGAACACTTTAACACGGCACTTTCCATGCTCCCTTCTGATGGCCGTCTGATCCCCCTCATGAACTATGCCAGCGCTTTATTCTCCCGTTTCCAACACTCTGGGGATGTATCCGATCTCGGTGCCGCTATTCACCAATACCGTGCCGTGGCGGACTCAGCTCATGTAGAGAACAGACCTACATCATATTATAATCTCGCCAACGCCCTCTTGTCGCGCTTCAAGTTGGAAAACGACCCAAAGGATCTAGAACGCTGCATCACGTACTCAGCGATTGCTTTGCACGGCATGAGCAATGGTCACCCAGACAGTTTCCTCGCGCAGTCGTGCTTTTCAACTGCGCTGGTTCGACGGTATGAGCTGTTTGGGGCTGTCGAGGACCTGCAGAGTGCGGTGGAACACTTCAGGACAGCACTCGAACTTCGGTCTGCTCAAGATGCAGCACAATTCGTGGCATTCTACGATCTAGCGGATGCCCTCGTGATGCGTTACAAGCTACATTCTGACATTCCTGATCTCGAGCTCGCTATCAAACATTACCGGACCGCTCTCAGTCTCCTTTCCTCTGGTCATAAGGACGAGGGGGTCATGTTGGATAATCTAGGAAGTGCCCTGTTTCTCCGTTTCTCGAGATTGGGTGGTTTAAACGACCTTGAAGAGGCTATCCAGAAACACTATTTTGCTTTGGTTATTCACTCCAGGGACTCCATTCGGCGTGTCAATACGCTTGAGGCACTCGGTACTTGCCTGGATGCTCGCTTTCATCAATTCCGCGACCCCGAGGATTTGCACACAGCCGTTGACATCTACAACGAGGCGCTGACCGAAACCTCTCACGATTATCCTCGTCGTGCAGCCGTCCTCTGTAGGAGCGCAGGTACACTGGAGACATGTTTTAGGTTGTACGGAGGTATCATCAACCTGGACAGATCCATCTCATATTGTCGCGAGGCCCTTGAGTTGTTGCCTCCCCATCATTCAGATCGAGCCACATCATACCAAGTGCTCATATCTTCCCTCATACTCCGGTTCGAGGAAACCGGTGATGAATTCGATCTGGATGAAGCCTACCTCCAGTGCAGCGCATGCATGAACATACGGAATGCATCTGACTCAATGCGAGCAGCTTGCAATCTCTTGTTTGCCCGCATCTTGAAGTCCCGCGTCCTTCCTTGGGAACCCAGGGATATCGAGTCGATATTCCAACATCTCCACTTCGCCAAAGACTTGTGTACGCTGAGCCACCCGCTGGTCTCGGAGGTTTATGCGGAACTCGCATCGACGTACTACCTTCGCTTTCTCGTTGCACAACGGTCGTCGGATCTTCACGATGCACTTGGGCATCACGAACTCAGCATGAACGTCGCTGGAGGCTCTACGTGGCCTGCGTTTCGGGCGTCGCTCGGGTGGGTCAGGGACGCGGAGGCGTACGGTCACCAGTCAGGCGTTGACATGTATCGCAACACGTTTCGCCTAGTCTATCGGCACATCATGGGAATACGTTCTCCTGAGATCCGAAAATGTGTAGCTAGGCGGTATGTTGCCGACCTGGCGTACGATGGTGCGTCTTTCACGCTACGCTTCGACGAGCGTATGGATGCCGTCGAAGTGCTCGAGGGTGGTCGGTCTGTCCTGTGGTCTCAGCTCGTACGAGCAAAAACGTGCTTGGACGAGCTGCGGCTCGTGGGCAAGCATGGAGCATCACTGGTGGACGACTACGAGCGCCTCTCCTTGCAGCTCGAACATCTCCCTCAGGCTTCGAGATCGGCGAAGGAGGTCAAACACTTATTGAAGGAAAAGGAGGCGGTCGTGGAACAGATCCGGCGCGTGGACGGCTTCAAGTATTTCCTCAAGCCAACGCCGTACTCGGAACTCGACAAGGCTGCGCTAGACGGCCCTATCGTCATCCTCAACGCGGGTCGGCATACGTGTGACGCGCTCTTGTTGGTGTACAACAAGTCACCCATACACGTCCCGCTGTCACGCATGACACCCCGGGGCGCGTCGCAGATGGCAGCGCGGTTTCAAGCACTGACGCGGCATCCCGCCAGCAACGAGGACGAAGACGTGCTCGAGCGCTTGTTATCGGACCTCTGGGACCTCGTCGTCTCGCCCATCGTCGAGCAGCTGTTGCCTTACGCACCGAAAGGCTCTCGCCTGTGGTGGTGCCCCACGCGCATGTTCACGGCGATGCCGCTGCACGCGGCAGGGCCGTATGGGCAAGCCAAGGCCGACTTGCCATACATCTACGTCTCTTCGTACGCGCCGACACTACAGGCGCTGATACGCGCCCGATCTGGGAGGGCTTCAGAAGAGGTGGGACGGCCCGGACTGCGTCGTCCGAGCATGCGGTTTCTCAAGCGCCCGAGGTCGAAGCAATCGTTGAACGGGGCCAACCAGCCGAACTGTGCGACTGTCGTCGCAATCGGGATCGAGGGGGGAAGTGATATCGATCTGGTACGCAACCGCGTTCCGCCCAGCATACCGTTCAGACGAGTAGACGGAGAGGAGGTAACCTCGGGCACCGTCCTCGCCGCCCTTCGAGAACCCTTGGCATGGGTCCACGTCGCGTGTCCGACGTCGCTGGACGTGGCCCAACCGTGTCGCTCAGGTTTCACGACGAACAGTGGGACGCTGTCGTTGTATGACATTTCGCAGGCAGGGCCGCAAGCCGAATTTGCGTTCTTGTCTGGGCGGTGTGGGAGTCGGGATGATGCTCAGCCCACGGACGCCGAGGATGCGCTGGAAGAGACGATGCATGTGGCGACGTCTTTGCAGTACTGTGGGGTTCGGAGCGTCGTTGGGACGCTTTGGCCTGTGGACGAGATGGCCATGCAACGGGTGGTGGATGCGTTCTATGATCACATCGTTTCGAATAATGGGTCGATGCAGTGTACCAATGCTGCGCAGTCGCTCAACGAGACGATGAAAGTAGTCGGCAAGGGAATATCCTTGTCACAAAGGATCGCATTTATACACGTAGGCATTTGAGCTCGACGCTGGACGTCGGGCAAGCATGCCTGTGATGATCAATCTTCTCTTACCTACCTACATATTAGATTGACGTTTATATGGAACCTTAGTAGACCGTGCAAAGGCTCGCCCACGGAGCTGATACATTCCCTCATCAACGGATGCTGAAATACAGGCAATTGATCAATCATCGATTTCCAAGTCACCGTAAGGTTTGGCTCGGAAGTACGACTCCTCATAGTGGTGGACCCGTACAAAACCGTCCTCGCTTCCAGACGCATAACACGTCCCAGCAGGATGGACAGCGATGCTAACAGAACAAACGATTAAACCAATCATGTCATGCGATCCCAAAACGAGACTGACGTATTTACAGGTCCGAAATGGCCCTTGACCCGACCGACTTCCTCCTCGAATACCTTGTGCCAGAAACGGGTCTCAAATTTACCCTGCCGCAGAGATGTCGTCGTGACCTGCATCGCCTCTTGCCCTCCGCCAAGAAGAATCTAACAAGGTGCTTAGCTTAACAAATGCTCTGGCCAAATGGGATACACGTCTCGTGCTCACATAGGGCTTATTTGGCGCGAGCGCCGCGCTGTTGAGCGGCGTTTCTGTGGGAAAGGTCTTCAGTACTCGCAAGGTTTTGGTATCGTGTAGCTATAGGGTCAAATGGCAATGAGCGGCGCCGACGGACAATCCATAGTGTATGGGATGACCGACCCGTGCAGTTTTATCCTTGCTACTCGTCGCAAAGTAGGTGCGATCTGGCGAGAGCTGGAGATCGGTAACGGTATCCATGTGTGCACGCTCGTTGCTTGAGATTTCCGTCCCTGAGGTCGCATCGAAAAGGGCGACTTTGCCAGATTCGTGACCGGTGAGGATGACGTTGGGCATGTACGTGAACGCGCACACGGTGGCTTTGGAACCAACGGGGTTGAACATATATTCCGGATCATGCGACTCTGCAACAAAAGACGGTACGTATGAGCGTCATATCACAGGATAGCATAGAAGACTGACGGTCAGTTCCGTCACCGTTGCGGTTTAATCTGAAAATGCGAATGGCGCTCTGGAATCCCATACGTTGTTCAGTGATACAAACGACTCTTTCGTCGTCATCGCTGAACGCGACTCGTTTCACTGCAGTCGGGAACTCCCAGACGTATAGGCATTTCCCGTTGGAGACGTTCCAGAGACGTAGTTCGTTATCCGCCGAGCCAGAGACAAGAAACCTGGATTGTGCTAGCCTGGATGAGTTACACCGAGCCAATGATCACCAGCGGGCTTGAGCTCACAATCGACGTCGATCGTCCACACCGTCCCGTTGTGACCTTCATATGTCCCAAGTCGTTCGCCATTGTGGGAGAACCAGACGTTGATGATATGGTCTTTTGAGCATGAGAATAAAAGATCGCCCTCGGCATTGAATTTTATTTGCGTTAGAGAACGTTCGTGGCCTGGTGATTCCGTTGAGTTCTACAGTGTGGTGGGATATGAAACAATGAACTTGCCTTGTAACAGAATGGGCCGCTGGTTCGAAAGTCACGAAAAAAAGTTGAATATAGTCAACGAATGCTTACCATGGTGGTCTACAAACGCTTTTAGAGGAATAGAGACGCCCGAGGTCGAGGACGTTGATGATGATGGTCGAGTCGAAAAGATTTCTTTCCTTATCTGGTAGTCGGATAGGCTCTTCATTCAACGACGACAAGCTAACGATGAGCAAAAATACAAAGAAATTCGTACAGCCAGAACCGGACATTGAAGAGGATGAAGAAGAAGACCTTTCTCTTGACGAAGATGACCTCGAAAATGCCATACTCGAGGAGGACACCGTTCCGAAACAAAAAGTCATCATCGACAACACCGTGCGTGATGCGTAGTTCTTTGTTTCGTCCAGCGTAACGAACCCATCTTGTTTTCATGTTAGGAAGCGCTTCGTCGCATACGCGAGACAATCCAACTCGACCCTTCATTACCATGGACGGAAACACTGGTCGTACCTTTCCCAGAAGCCATCGAAGTCGACGTCGACGATGACTTGAACCGCGAACTTGCATTGTACGCAACTTCCTTCATCTCATCCGTCTATTCCTTGATTTTTTTTTCTAGCTACAAACAAGCGTTGTATTCGGCGGACCGTGCTCGTACACTCGCAGCTTCCCATTCACTCCCATTCACCCGCCCCTCTGATTACTTTGCCGAAATGGTCAAGTCTGACGCTCATATGGAACGTATCCGTTCAAGACTCCTCGACGAACGTGCTGGGATCAAAAAAACTGAGGAGAAGCGAAAAGAACGCGCGGCCAAAAAGTTTGGCAAGCAAGTGCAGCTCGAGAAGCAACGTGAGAGGGAAAAGGGAAAGAAGGAGATGGAAGAACGCTTGAAATCGCTGAAACGAAGTACGCTGCGAAAGTTTCTCATAGCATATACGCTGACTCATTCGCGTCGTTACATAGAACGTAAGGGGGCTCTTGATAGCCAGGAAACAGACGGCGACGCCTTTGATATTGCCGTCGAAGAGGCCATTTCCGATCGCCCCGCAGTCAAACGTCAAAAAGGTCATAGTGGCCCCAGTAAACGAGGCGGCCCACCGAATAACAAGCGCGTAGTGGGAGGAAAGCGTAATGCGGGTGGCAAACGCACGGGTGGAAGTAAACGGCCCGGAAAGAGTAGAAGAGCCGCAGCCAAGAGCCGTCGGTGATGTCCTTTCATATCGCCTGTCCTTCTCTCTTCTTTTCCATGAAACCAAAGTATTTTTGGCGCAGTCGTCGTAGAACTGTGAATTGCTACAAACCTATAAAATGAAGCGTGTCAACTGATGGTAGGTCTATTCTATGTATTCATCGCAGGATTGATCGACGTCCGCAACTCGACTAGCGAACATGGATTAGTTTGTGTTACAGGCGCTATTAACACCTATAATTCCCACTCAACACTGTAACAGGATGTAATGATTCTAAGACTGTCGCTCTATAGCGTACATGGCATTGAAAAGGCGACAAGCTATATTATGCTCGGATCCCCGTTACCATGCGGAGAAGCGCGAAGGTTCAGAAATCGCGCGAGACTCGGGTAGGCCGGTTGCAGTATACAAGGCGGATGGTGTGGTCGATCGGTGTCTTTACTGGCATGCTCGCCCGTGTATAACAGCATGCCACTTTGAAACACCTATAGAATGTCAAAGATCCTTTCAAATCTCGATCTTGGCCCCTCGCCCCTGGGGATATCGTCCTGGTATATTAATCGAGCTAATCAACTAGCTCTCCAAGTCCCGAGACCATGTCATCCTCTCCCGATATACAGGCCGTACAAGTGTTTCAACTCAACAACTACACTAGCTGTAAGGTTTCACTCTCGACGTGACCTAATCTTATTTGGTTTGATGTTATAGTCTTCATTGCCACAGCTGTCATATATGATTACAGTGAGTGGATCGTATACTGAATCAATGCCCCAAGTTGAACTTTGGCCTACTATATTCAGTCGTCACACTCCCAAGAGAGGTGTTTCCGTTTTCATTAAATTTTTGACTATTAACCAACAATTTTTTGCAGATAGACTACGTTTGGGTTGGGTGGTCTTGCTGGACACCACGATATTTCTCTCATGACATCTTAACAGGATAGACCATGGACCTCTGTATCCTCGATTTTCGTTCTCGTATGTATTCACTGGTTCTAAATGCAAGATGACTCTGACTCTATTTAGGTTCGTTATTTAGGAATTCTTCTCGCACTGTAAGTCATTATATATGTTATCGTAATACTAAGTCTAATATTGCCGCAGGATTGATGCATTCTGTGAGAGTTTTCACCAGGCTGCCTCTAGGGACCCACTTATAGTGTTTCGAAAGTTGGAACTTCCCTCATGAGCGGCCCTGTCCTGGCAGGTTTTCCTTTGTGTTTCAGTTATTCCATATCTGACGAATCAAACAGCTGTATGCTTTCTTCCTTTCTTGTGTTTGTGCAGTGTCATTGACATTGATCTGGTAGGTGTAAGTGGATCTCTCGAACGTCTGATACGTGAAGATCGATATGTGAATCAAAGGCACGGTGACCCTGATTACAAGGACCTGGCTGTTCGTCGTATTCCTTGGTGCTACCGAAAGTAAGTGGTTCCATGTTTTATTTACGAGCCCGTGTTCACGTAAGTTTGCAAGTCGTTATGATTCTGCGTGTGTATGCAATGTACAGCAGATCTAAGATCATCCTTGGCGTACTTCTCGTGTTGTATGTGACCACGATGATACTTTATATCGCATCGGCGGCATTGTACAACAATCCTAACACTTATCTGACGAGTGAGTCGGGCGCTCGCACGAGAAAATCAACCTGACCCGCTCTGACAGTGACCATCGCTCAATTGTACAATATGTCATTTTGCAACCCGACGTACTCTCTGACAACACACTACCTCGGAACATACAAAATCGTCCCTAGACTCTTTTTGTCCGCGCTTATGTCTCTTCTCGCCATCATCAAATACTGCATGGAATCGTATCAAGCATACAAAGTGACTAAGGAATGGCGAACAAACCAATATATCAAACTCTTCACGAAAGAAGGGGTTCTATATTTTATTGGGTACGTCGAGGCGTTCTCTTTCGGCTGAGACGAAAATAGGACTAGAATTAAATTCTTGCTAGACATTTACTCTACGCGATCACCTTGGGAGCAACGGATGGTGGAACGGTCATAACGGGCGTCACCGTCGTCATCATGTACATCCTTTCCCCCCGCTTCATCATGAACGTGCGAGGGCTGTACTTGCGCAACCTATACGGATGGGACCGCGGAATCGACACTGGGTTCGGACTCCCACCCCAAGGCCAGGCGAGCTCAGTTCGACACTCGCTTTCGATAGCGTTTGTAGGTGGGGCGTCCGTCACCACTACCGAAGGAGATATGGAGATGGCCGCGTTGACGAATACGGGTACCGCGAAGTAGATTGTATCGACGATCGGTGCGCACGTCGGTAGTGTGCTGCTGCCACCTGCACACAGAGTGCTCGCGTCGCCGGGTTTGTCGAAATTCTTTGTCGAAATTCAAAAGTATCTGGCGAGTCTCTTTGGCCCTCACAATCGAGTTGCGCGGGAAGTAGCCAACGAAAACACTTTGTCCCGGCGACGTGACCCTTTTGAGATAGACAATGCGTAATACAGGGCGACCGAGCCAGAAAGAAGCAAAGAAAACAGATGACGTATGTGACGTTGATTTGAAAGGTCCCACAGCGTCGGCTCTTAGTTTATTCCGAACTCGCACCAACGTCAACTTCAAACGTCCCCCTGCTGACGTTGAGTTTGTTTTTCTCGCCAGATTGTTTTGGACCAGACATCGTACCTCAGCGTCACGTACCCTGCGTCGCGACCCAGTGATCCATCTCTGCCCTATGATATACGTATATCCACGACAACTGTCAATTTGCCTCATGAATTCGGGCGTACTTTGGTTTGTCGACCTTCGCTCTGCGGGGCGTCTCCGTTCCGTCTTACCAGGCATCTGTCGCTCGTCCATCTGATCGAACATGAAAGCCATCCGATGTTCATACTATATTGCTAGCTGCCACAGCTTTGCAGAAGCGTGACGTTACCATTTTTCTTGTAAACATTTTTGCTCTGATCAGTTCTTGAAGCCGCTGTTTCGAAAAAAAACCGATGCCTGTCAACAGGGAAGAACTTTGAAGAAGGGACGTCCTCGGCAATCAATACCAGTCCGGTCCGGTCGTCCGAGTGGCAGGCCGCCATACACACATTTAGAATACGGATACTTGGAAGGTTCTGTTTGCAGAGCGTCGAGGGTTTCAACGACATTGTCGACACTCATTCAGGTATTTATTAAGGTCTGCCCGTCACTTTGTATTCCTCCTAGTACTCATGACCGGTGATATATCCACTAGTCGGGTGAGGGCGAACGGTTCGCGACACATGCGATTGCGCACTCGTTTACCTTTGCACCGCAGAAAGGCCTTGCAAGTGTAACCATGCCACTGTACGAGATTATTGAAGCAATACACTCTCGAACCAGTGATGGACCAATCCCTCGTATGAGAGAGGTCGGTCCGTTGGCAAGGTTTCATTTTGGGATTCAGAGGGGCCGAAGGTGTCGAGGGAAGCGACGAGCATACATACTGAGCCTGAGGGCTGCAATAATTGAATCGAGGTCACACAGGTTATTGATCTGAAGCTTTGTTGCGAACAGCGAGCAATGTAGGCGAGGACTCAGACTCGGCAGACGTTTTATGATTGTACGCAGATGCTGGAAGGGATGGCGGGCGTGCCAACAGTTCAGCGAGTTCGGATTGAGTGTGGCAACGAAGCCCACTTAGTCGATGTCAATGACGGCGGTGATGATGAAGGCCCACTGCTTTTTCCATTTGGTACTTTGGTCAAAAGTTCGTCATGGTCTCGGCAAAACTAATTGGGCGCTCATTATGATATCTCGTCGTGCAGTCAAAGGCCTCATCCTCGAAAGGTGTTTTTCATTCAAATTGGCCTTCAGCCTCGGCTAGTAGGCGGTTTAAGAATAGTTCATGCTTCTAATTCTTCCTTGTCGTGCAACATGCCATTTCCATGGCAGTCGTGACCTTGGCCGCCGCCTCGAGTCGACGAATCGGAAAGTACATGTACTCACGGTCATATATAGCATACATCCACATTCATATGTATGTTTCATGTAGGAATGCGGTTCTCGGTATACAGCCACCTCACGCCGTAAGATGCCCACGACAGGCTCATCAAGGAAACCTGTAACGCGTTTCATCGACATCCCCGGACCATCTAATACGTAGCCAAATCGAT